>JAUMHM010080879.1:0-13664 GCA_032362435.1 Melikaiella ostensackeni
AACCTTATCCGGATCCTGGATCACTATATTGAGTTGTAAGAATAGGTCAGTGGAGATGGAAGCGGACACATGGTATCGGAGGAGCCCTTCTCCTCTTTCTTTAAGGGATCGTCCTGATCGTCCATAGATGAGTGTCCGGATGCTATCAGCGCACATAAAATTTTCTCGTGCGAAAACGAAGTCCCCTGGAGGCTTGAAAATAATTTCGAATTTTAATTTTTCTTTTTTTCTCTAGACAGAAAGTTGTAGCTTTTTTAGTTTTCAAATTGAAGCCAAGAAACTGACTTTTTTGAAAAAATCGATTTTAATCCGTTTTTCACTTCAACTCGTGCTCTGTTCGTCAGTTTTCGAAATTTTTAAATAAAATTTCCAGGGAATACGCTTTCAGGTGTCCTTCGATTGATAGAGAGATACGAATTAAAAAATTTATTTTTGAAAAATTGTTATTAATTTTTTTCTGACGCTCGGTGTGAATCGGACTTTTGGAACTTTGAGCGTTTCGTTTATCGAGAGAATTTTGAACAAGCAAAGAATTTTCACGACAAAAATGCGGAGAAAACTGTAATAAAGTTTTTTGGAAAGTTTCAAATCAAAATATTTAATAGTTCAGGAGTAGTTATGATTTTTGTTAATGTCAGCGCTGGAGTTTTCGAGTGCACTATAGACTCTGAGGCTCACCGCCGAGCCATGTTCTCTCGCTAGTCAGTTTTTGCTTATAATACGATACTAGTCAAATTTTTTAGTGAATAACAATTTAACGAAAATAAGTTTGACAAAACATTCATGAATTTTATTCAATTTTCAATGTATTTTTTTCAGTTTATTTAGATTTAAATATAGGATACTCTAATGTGCAGATGGACTGCATTCGAGAATTCACTGTAGTGTTGCCGTCCAGCGAGAAATACCGAGGAAGGAGACGAAACGAGAATGGGACATACCTGCTGTCTCGGTATTTCTCGTCTCGTTTCGTCTCGTTTTGTTCTTCCTCGTTCTCGTCCCAATTTTTCCAGCATTTCTTGGCAGATGTTTGCCAAATTACTCAGGATTAATTGAGGGTCCGGATCAAAGAATGGGTCGCGCGCTCGAAAACGCGGAAAAGGATTGTCCAAGCGTCTCGTGATATCCAAATTTTTAAATTCAAAAAATTAAATTTTAAGAAACATGGACTTGTAGAAAAGGACAAAACGGAACTTTATTCTATTTGAAGTTTTTTCGTCCGATGAATATTTTGAATAATAAAAATGAAAAAGTGAAAAAAAATTCCCTAATTCAATTATTTTTTAAAACATAAATCGGCAAAACTCTGCCAAATATCATTGAAACTATTTGAAATTTAGTATATGCACGCAGTATACCCTAACAATGCCTAAAAAATGATGAAAACTTCCTATTGTTTAAATAAAAATTAATTGCAAATTGAGACCGATCGATGAACACGTTTTTTTTTAATTTCGACGAAGAAAAGTATCAAGGAAACTTCAGAGTTGAAAGAACTTCCAGTGAGACATTTGTTCCTCAATACTGAAGTAAGATTTCTGGAAATTTTTAGATAGATTCATTAAAAATTGACGGAAATATCCATTATATAAGATAGCACGCGTCGCCGTCTATGATTAAAAGCGCTTCTTAACGTTCGCCTGTACTCTCGCCGGTACTCGCCTGTAAAGGACGCGACTTTTCGATTATTGAACATTTTAAATCCTGACCCTTCCCCCTGATTAATAGAAAATCAACTGTTTCATATGTGTTGACTTTTCTTTGTTTTAAACAAATGCACATTGTGACCATTCTTTCATGAATAGGCTTGATTGGCTTTGTGGAATCAACTCGAAATGTACTAACATACTGACAGCAAGGAGTGTTTGCCAAGACATTTCTAGTCGATTCGGCAAAAAAATGAACCCCATTCATCAGAAAATAATCAAAATGTGCATTTGTTTATAATTCTTTTTTATGTAATTAACATTATTGAAGAATATGGAAAATATGACAGCAAGGAGTCTTTAGCAAGGCATCCTGGTAAGAAGAGAAGAATTCATAAAAATTCAGAATCTGAATTCCTATTAATACGCGAATTTTCCTCCATGTAAAATTCCACCAACGAGTAGAAAAGAAAAGCAAAACCTATTCCTCTTAATCGATTTAGAAAAATTTGATGGAAGCGTATTGGGAGGAATTAAAAAGTGGGGAAATGCAAAAGAAAGAATAGAAAGGAATAGAATAATGTCACTTTGAAGACACAACTGTGAATTGAAATAAGTGCATTTTTTAAAATAAATAAATGTTATATTACATTTATAAATTATGGGTAAAAAAAGAATTTGAGTAAATTATGTGAACATTTTTTATTTATTAATTAAATAGAAACATATTTTGACCGATTTCATATGAAATCTGTCTCAGAACACATTTGAGGCCATGTGAGCGTAACCTCAAAAAAAAATTTTCACATTTTTTTAAAACCACCTTACGCTCACACGAAACGCAATATCGAGTTGAAAATTTCGAAATCTGAATAAAAAGCGCTGAAAAACGTTTGCCTGATCCTAAATTTTTATAATTATAAAAAAAGCAAGAAAAAACCTTTTTTTATAATTATAAAAATTTAGGACCAGACAAACGTTCCTTAGTGATTTTTATTCAGTTTCCGAAACTATGTGAGTTCACATGTTACGTGCACAGATTAGAAGGAATTAAATTAATCGAAAATACAGCATGTTAGTATGGAATTAAAAATAACTATGAAGAAAAATTTAAATATCCAAACATATATTCTACAAGGAGGAATGGAAACCATCTAAGTGCACATATTTTGTGGACAGATTAGAGAAATCTTAATTATTCGAAAATACAGCATGTAAGTATGGAATTCAAAATAACCATGATAGGTGTGTCTACTGCTCGGATTAAGAAGAATTAAAAAAGTGGAAAATATGTTCGCCTGCATGGAATTCAACGCAAGTGGCAATCGTTAAGGGAATAGATAAGAATTGGTTTCAGGGATAAACCTATTATTTCGTTGGGCACTTCTCCCGATGAAAAATTAGAACATTCAAAAAAATTAAATAATTCACACTCTTTCATTTAAATCTGAAAATATCAATGGTGTTTGTTCGTTGACGGATATTGCTGTTCGAAGTATTTACACGTCAGCATCCTCAATTGCGTTTACTACTATGAGACCCGATTTTCTCAAAAACGAGGCTAACAACATTATAAATTTTTGTTTTTTAGCAGCATTGGATGAGAATTTTTTTTTGCTCAAAATAACCATTTTATCGGGAAACATGTCCACGTCAGCAGCTGCGTTTTTTTTACGACGACGATATCTTTCGTACGATTTTATTCCAATATTTTGGCTGTCGTGACCGTCGAAAACGAGTGTTGCTTTATTGAAATGTCTGACAATGTATTGAAGATAAATTTTGCAAAGATCTCCATACGTTTTACCTTGGGGCCAGACAACGCGGTATAATAACCAACCGCCATCTATTACGAAAACGCATGATTCCAAACATGTTTCAGAAAAAATGAATGGCTAGAAAATTTTATACAATTCCTACTTCGCCGTTTTTCTCATAATTCCGTGCTTGTTAAGGAGACATAGTGAGAACGATGAAAGTTCGTACTCCAACGCTCGACGTGTCATTTGCGCATCCCCATGAAAGAGGACTGAAATTCTTTTGAACAACAGGTACGAATCTACAGAAACGACATTATCTTTACTTATATGGATACCATCCTTCGCGGCAGCTAAATTTCGAATTCTGAAAGCAAGGGACAGCGACGCGTTACTTGCATTTTTACCGACCATTGATGCCATTTCCTGTTGACCTTTTTCATAAGCCAAGTGACAATTTATATCATCTCCCCCTATGGTTCCAGTTGAAAATGGTGTGAGCTGACGTCTATTCTCAAAGTGATTCCGTTTTTCGAGCCAATAAATAAGGTATTCAATGTCACGTTCGTCTCTTGTGATATTCTTTCGAGAGTTCAACATGTTGTTCGCTAGACACAGATTTAATATTGCAATAGTCTCCTAAGCAATCCACGACATCGAAGACCGAAGGCATAGCTAATAGGTATCGAGATATGACGCTAGCAGTGACGCCTCTACCGTGCTTTAAGTCAGTACCAAAAAAGCGATTCAAAGTTCGCTCGATAACCACATCGCTCTACACGCCAGACCAGGCCTTATCAAATTTGTGAATTGTGAAAAAACATTTTTCGGTAAAGTTTCCAAATTCCTGAATGTCCATGCGCGTCTCCAGATTTACCATATCTTGAAGATAAATTAGGGTGCTTTTAGCATATGCGTAATGTCCGGAAGCGTGAAATAGTGTCAACATTCTTCCTACAGTTTGCAAGTGCAATTTTCAGTTTCTCAAACGCTCATATTCAATGAACTGCAGTGCTACAACTACACTTTTGAAATACTGCACCCACAGTTTTGATGTTGGACCATTATTTTCAAGACATTTCAATTTCGTCTCGAATTGCAATGTCATTGCTTGAATTCCAGGTGCAGCATCACAATCTTGTATGAAAGGTGGGTTGGTATTCCAATCTTTGAGAAATGTTTGAATGAATTTTTCGTGCTTTTCGCTTTTGTCCATTTTGCAAATGACAATGCCTAATGCAGTGACAGTTAAAATGTGAGCTCTTAATGACCTCGCAAATGCATGTCCAGTCATCATTTTTTGCACTAATTCCGGAGCGTACGTTACAGACCACAAATCCTCCAATCCACTTCCGCTCATTATGTACCCGATCGCTCCGAGATATGACAATAACAAATGAAACCCCTCTAAACAAACACATACATTTTGTATCTCCGGATCTTCCCATTGCGAGACAATAGAACGGGATTTGAAATACAAGGGCTGATCAAATGTGACAAAGCATGTTTTCTGCCTTAATTTATGGGTTTCGGTCATGGCAAAGTGCAAAGTAGTATTCAAAGTTGTTACATTTGATGGTGGCAGTTTGATGAAGGAGAGGCACATAATGCGAGAAGGAAAGTATTCTTCAGTTTCGGACAAAACTTCCATGAAACCTTTCCAGGATGACAATTTTGGAACTTTAGCGCATTTAGCCCATAAATATGTCATAGATGTTGGTGGCGCTGGTGGTGGATCCCCGATCTGTGTAGTACTGGTGGAATCATACTGTATTTTTTCCAAACCGCTAGAATTGAAAGTACCGCAAGGTACAGTTGGTATTTGTTTTTGTGACACTAATACCGAAGTAGTTGGCATTGTTCTGTATTTCTTTGATCCATCTTCAAGTGCAACTTCCGACTTTGACGTATGAATAGAAATACCTCCCAAGCAGCGAAAGGTTTCACGAACATCTAGTGTTTGCACATTGTGATCCGTATTATCGAACACAAACTGGACAAAAGCATCATCTTCTTTTTAACTTTTGGAGGGTCCATTATAACTGATGCTTCATACGATTGAGTGCTGTAATATGAAGCACAAACCCCCAGTTTCGACAAAAGATTAATTATCAATTTTGAACCAGTTTTCCGATAGACGTAAGTCGATACTGTCAATTGGAAAATCGAGATGAAAGATTTCGCACGAAGAGCAGAAACAATAGAATGGGATATGGCATCGCTTTTCACGAAGTTTTGCTCATTACTCTCTTGCGTTTCATTTAGCATTAATTGTCCAAGGAAAAAGGTCAACAGAGATGGGATATCGGACATAATGCTATCAAGAAAGTTATCAGGTGGCGGGTAAAATTCTTTGTCATACAAATGATTTAAAATTTCAGAGCGCAGTATTTCGGCTGCTACGCTTAGAACCGTTTTTTTGTTCAATGCCAAGGGAATTTTCATCGCAAAACCAATCGGCACAAATTGTTGAGAGATCACAAACTTTGTAGTATACAACAGTTTCTTTGCCAGGATGTTGTTGAATGAAAATGTCATTATCGTAATGCTTTTTTAATCTGCGACAAAGCGTTTTGTTACTAACAATATCTTTACCAAGAATTTCTTGTAAATCTAGAAAATAGAACTTGTAATTTTCACTGCTTTCTATGTGCTCGCACACAACTGAAAATAATGAGTCCCATTCACAATCCTGCAGTGGTTTGCTAGAAACTTTGGGTGCAATGTCTATGAATCGTTTGTAACATTTCTTATGATAGCAAGCATGAACATCGAGCAAAGAAGACACATTTTCTATTCTACGTATGACATATTTTCTAATGTCATCATTTCTGCGCTCAGCAACTTATATCAAACGGGTTTTTAAATAGTTCGTACTCACGTATCGTACTTTATGATGTTTCGCATCTGATTTTTCGCCACAAATGAAGCAGAGCTTAGAAAAATCAAAAACAGTATCAACGTCCATAGACTGTGATGACGATGTTTGTAGGCGTGGATTCGGAAGCGAAGAAGTCGCTGAAGGTTTCGAAGAAGGAGCTACATATCTTTTCCGACAATGATCGTGAGAACTCCAATTTGATTTTCCTTCCCAGTGATGCCACTTATCATTATTTTTTTCTTGACTTTTTTTTTAGTTTGCAAGCCTTTTGATACAATTTTGTCAGAATCACTATTTAATGATTTAATGCACAGCGTGCAAACAAAGAGAAGATCTATGATCTATGGAATACTGTGAAAAAGGCAAAGAAACAAAGTTGAGAAAAAGTACCACAAACATTAAGACAAACAATTGAGAAAACAACTCATAGAAATCGATGTAATTTTCGAAATTCGCTCTCTAAATGTGGAGAGAAGTTCATGGATTCGAAGTAAAAAACTTTTTCTAGTATTATACTTCAAATTCCGAAATTTCCATTTCTCAGAATTTTCAAAATCATATAAATTGCAACATTCAAGTTATGCAATACTTCAATTTCAAATTGATATTTTCAATTTTCATCAGAAAATTATATACAATAAATTCTCAATGTCGAATTCCAACTTCAAGAATTTTTCAAAAATTATAATTTAAATATTTTCCATTTCCGAATATGAAAAATTCCCACAATTCCATGTATCGAATTTGCGAATATTACTTTTTAAATTCTATATTCTAAAGTTCACATTTGCAGAATTATATTGCCAAATATTTTCAAAATGGGAAGACATTCAAATTTTCAATTTTGAATTTTTAAAACTGAAAAACTTTGAACTCAAGAATTTCCGGGATTAGCACTTTTTAACATTTTGATCTCTGGATTATCAGATTGAAATTTATTCGTTCTGAAATTTCAATTTTTCCAAGTTTACGTTTCAAATACGCAAAATTCAGAAATTTTTCCTATCACAAAAATTCGAAATTTTTGAATATTCGAATTTTCAAAAGGCTTTTTCTTGAAAATTGTAGAAGATGAAAGTTTAGACATCCCATTTTCAAATCTAATATTCACAGTTTTCACAAAATTGCAACATTTAAATATTTTGAATTACAGAAATTCCGAAATGCCCAGCATGTCCAAAATTACGATTGTCATTTTACTAAATGACATTTTTCCAATATGCAATACTCAAAATTTATAAATATTAAAATTTTCATAAGTCATAGCATATGGAATTCCGAATTTTTAATTAACTGAATGTCCTACATTTAAAGAAATTGGAAATAGTCATAATTTTACATTACAAATCGTGAATGATTTCGACATTTCTGCAATTCTATCTATTTTCATTTATTGAGAATTTTCCTTTCATCGAATCGAAGAATATATTTTTTTTCCAAGAAATATTCACATTAGTAGCGACATTTAATCAATATAATTTATTCTCAATTTCACTAATTGCAGATGGTACTCGAAAATTGCTTTTTTCAAATTGTTGATCAGAAGTGCAAATAATAACAGTAGAATAACCTCATCAGAAACAGAATACTCACCCACGTGTCTTATAGACCATCATCAAAATATAATAATCATGGTTCAGGATACAAGGAACATTCTAATTTTCACATCCATCGATTTAATTTACCACGACAATTATCTTTTTTACTACTTTTGCAATATTGAACGCAATGATTTGCGAAATAATCAAATTGTAAGAAATGGATAGATATTCCGTCGAGAGGCAATTCGGAACTAACAATAGGGAGAAAGACGTGGCGCTCGAGTTACCGAAACCGGTTTTGCAGGTGTCTCTTTCTGAGCGTAGTCGCTTCCCCTTCCCCAATGTCGTACGAAATTCGTCGGGTCGCGCGCTTTTCAGGTCAAAAAACTTTAGCGAGCGGATAAGAGGAAATATATTAACATTACGAGAATTTGCCTCAGACATTTTTCGTTCAAAATTAAATTTCCTGAAATTTTTATTCCAAACTTTTTTCCGTTATACTCGCCGTTTTCTAGTTACGAAAAAAACGGTAAAATGCAAATTTTTTCAACCCTTCCTGGGGGGATGAAGCGTTGGTACTTCACGGGGTTATCAGTAATGGTCAACTGGATATTATATCCAAAAATCAGCCCTTCCGGACAAATGTCTACTTGAAGAAGGTTTTTTTGATTCAGGCGATTTAAATTTATCAACAGAACGTTAATTTTAATTCAAATCTTTATTTTTGAATTTTTATTTTATAATTCAAAATTTTTTAATCTGAATTTTTTACTTCTGTATTTTTATTCCACGATTCAAAACTTTCAAATTCAATTTTTTATTTTCATTCGATAATTCAAAATTTTTGAATTCAATTTTCCTATTTTGTATTTTCATTCCATAATCATTATTGTATTCCTAAATTGAGAACCTTCATAATTAAGCTCTTATATAATCCTAACGTTGTCTTTGAGAGGGAACATTGAATAAATTTCTCATTTCGATATTTTAGTTTTATTCTTTTATTTGGCGATGATAATTCATTTTATACTTCCCTTTGGCATGAGGACAATGAGAATGTTAAGTCAGAATGAGGATTTAAAATTAGAAAACTTCAGAAGCTGCGCTATGATTTGAATGAAATTGTTCGGAATTTGAATAAGAATTTTAATTTTGAATAATCTAGTAAAGTTAAATAAATTTTGCTCTTAATCGAATAACCGTTAGAAACATAAACATGAAATAAAAGAGGAATCTAAGATGGCAATTGTAGTATGGGAAATGCTTCTCAGCCAACCAGTTCAGTATACACTAGAGCTCCCATATAAGCGCATCCGATTTACGAATTCCAAGAACTGCTGGCCCACGCAGTTTCTCAGCGGGCCGGGAGTGTCAACAATGCGTCGCCACCAGTGGCGGAGCGATAAAAGCGGGCAGTTCCCGCAATGGATGATTCCATCAGCTGTCAGCATATGCGTCAGTTCGTTTTCAGTGTTTAGCGAGTTCATACGGCCCTGACTGTTTACGTTTCGAGGATACCGATTTACAACCAAAGCCAATGTAAAGCAACCCCCAAAACTGCTCTTATATGGGAGCTCTAGTGTAATATTAATTTCTCTTAGAAAGGAGGACATAAGTATCTTCCATACTAAGTTCAATCACTCAGTGCCGGCCTTAGCCCGTGTGGCGCCCGAGGGCAAAATTTTTATGGCCCCCTTTTCAAAATAAAAAATGCCAATATTGTTTATATTTTCCAGATTTTAAGTGAAGACAGAACACGCTGGATGAGTCCTAATAAAAATCATATAATTTTAAAAACAATAGGTTTAGAATACATACAATTTAGCACAAAGAAAACAAAGCAGATAGAAATTGTAAACTAATTGTAATTTTATTCAATGTGGAAACTGGAAAGTCAGTCTTGTGACATTGCAGATCTCAAATAAATTTTAATTAATTTTAATTTAGAAAACTTTCTCTCACTTGCTACAGTGACATGAATTTTATAAAGTTCAATAGGATGATCGGCTTTTTCTTAATATTGAATTTTTTCAGGCATTATAGCCATTTTCGGTGCGTATGATACAGCAATTACCTATATGGAGAAAATATATAAAGAATCACAAAAAGGTCTTTCAGATGTACCCATCAATAGACCCAATCATTTTTGCTAGAGATCTACTTTTTCTACATGTAGGTCATACGATGCATAGAGCTTCGTATAAACTGAACGGACACTGCGACAAATAGAAAAATACACAGACGGACGGACAATCAGGTAGAAAAGCCATCTTTAATAAAAATTACAAGTTTAATGTGATGGAGCCAGACCCTAACCTAAAAAATGAATTGAGTAGGGCCTGCTCCTGTTTTAAATCAATTCGAAGTGAAAAATTGGCTAATGTAAATACTGTTTATGTGAAACGACTTCTTTGTATTCCAACTCAAGCATCTGAATAAATCGTTGTACAAGAAGTATTTAAATTAGCCAATTTTTCACTCCGAATACAGGCTTGTTTCAAAACAAGAGTAGGCCCTTAGTATCTAACAAAGATGTATTTGTAGTGTTCATGAAGTAAAATAAGGCAACTCAACTTTAAGGTTAGGGCATGCTTCCATCGCCCTTAATACATTGAGCTATTTTACTATTTTACATAAGTATACTAGCGGTTTTAATAAAATAATAGATACTATGACAAAGGTGATAAACAATAAAAAATACGATTTTCTCAAGTTGTTGTATGTGACATAATGGTTGGCATTGGATGATAGGTTCCTGGGTTAGGATAAACGAGCCTTCAACCTTTGCCCTGCAGTGCTTTCAATTCATCGACAAATTTTTAATCATTATTTTATCTCTTAATTCATCAACTGTAATCAATTTCCATATGCATCTGCAGATGATCACTGTGAATTATTAGCTATTAGGATAACTACGCAAGAAAAACTGACCACTACTTGAAATATTGAATTTGTTCTTTTTAAACTGAATGAATGATACTTTTAGTTTGTTCTACGAATGAACTAGTTAAATTTATTAATAATTTGTATAGGAAAGCAATTTTTCTTTAATGTAATTAGAATTTTCGCGGGACTTCGATTGGAACAGTTAACGCTACCTAATGGCTGGTAGACTTCTCTTTCACAGACAGTTATGTTGGCAGCGCTTGCACTGTCGGTCATTTCCGAACGCACAAAAAACTACTGCCAGTACTAGTGTTATATCCCAGTCGCTACAATAGAATTTCATTCCGTCGTAGCCCAGCGCTGATTTGTTGAAAGCAGGTTCGTACGCTGCCGTTGAGTTGTAGAAGCCACTGCCGTAGAACTAGGCCCGTATTCATAGTCGGAACTTAAGCCTTAAGCAACTGCTTAGGACATCTAAATACATGTCTTAAGATCTGCTTCAATTTTAAGTTTAGACTATGAATACTGGCCTAGGTTGAATTTGAAATGAGAACACCACTGTTTATGCTCACAAATCAATAAGATTTATCAAATATTGTTCTTGTTTAACTTCCAAGTTTATCATTTGCAGTATTAATTAATGCGCGCAAGTGCATTAATTTATCGTGAAACACGCCACGTTACGAGTTTGTATTCATTTGAGTTTTTGATTAAATTCGAATCACAAAATTTTCTAAGTTCAAAATACAAGACTGAGAGTCGCAGGTTGAAGGTAGCTTTCAACTGTTTTCGAGATGAGAAATCTGACGATTTTTGCTGAGCTGCAAAAGCTGCAAAAGCTGCAAAAAAATCAGCTGTGATGCCTGTGATTTTCACACTGTAAAAAAACTCGATGTATTTTTACAACGTGTCACGTTGGAAATAAATCGTTTCACGTCTAACGTAGTAAAAAGAAAGAAAATACGTAAATATACATAGCGTTCCGTAAATATACATAACGTTTCGTAAATATACCATCAGTAGGTTAATTTATCAGGCACATTGAAAAGGTAATGTCGCATGTAAAAGAATGAAAAAAATGTAATTTTACCATTCGTTGTTAAATATACATTTGTCATGTATTAATACGAATGATATGTAATTTTACTCATTGCAGTGCATATTCAATAGAAAATGGTAATAAATTTTAAATTTTAGATTTGATAGTGAATATAGAAAAATCCTTGTACTTCAAAGTGATATTTTTATTTATATGCTTCAAATATAATTTTCTTGAACATAAATATTGAATATTCTTTGGTTCCTTTAGAGTTAAACGACGGATGATCAGCAGTGCAGCATTTCCCGTTTGTCCCATCAAATTTGAGTGGAAATCTCCTAGTTCTGAAAGCATAGAAAATTTTTATGAATTAGATAGAGCAAGATATGATTCTAAAAAAACTGTATAATAACAATCCCACAAAATTCTTTGAAATTTCTAAAATCTCTTAAATCTTGTATAATCCTTTCAAAATCTTTGAAATCAGTAGATAACCCGAGCCATAGGACGGCCTCTGATTGGTCGAGAGGCGTGGCCTAAGGGGAGGGGTGGGGGAAAGAAAGGGGTGTTGTCTGCGCTGTTTAGTCTAGGAGGCGTGACCTAATTGATTGTAGTGGGGGTAATTAGTGTGCGTGGCCTCCTCTGATTGGTCAATTAGGGTGAGCTTTAATTGAATGGAGTGGTGGGTAATTAGGGGTATGGTCTCCTCTGATTGGTCGACGGTGGTGTGGCCTATCAACGTAGATAGAAGAAAAGGTCTTAAGGAAAGAGGAAAATCTAAACATGTATGTATTCCACAAAAAAGACAGCCTACGAGGAGAGACACGTAATAATAATGTTAACGTAGCATGATGTGTGGAGCTCAGCAGTGAGCATGCACCACCGCCGCCGCTTTCACTTCTTGATACATTTTTACAAGTCAGATTGTGTTTAGCAAAAAGTTTTTTATAAAATTTTGTCACAATTTGATCATTTTTCACGAGATCATCGGAAAAAAGTGCATTAAACTCACGCAAAGAATACCCACTACACATAAAACGCAAAAACATAATACAAAACTGACCACACACATTCGAAGAGGCACTCTGGAGTAGTTTCGTGTTCCATGTGAAGAGGGTACAGTTTCCTCGTAAACGATCCTCGATGTGTTATTCAACAAGAATGGTTTTCTTTCCGATGGTTTGGTGTGCCTCTTATTGTAGTTATTTAATAATCGTACATGCTCCTGTCGTTGTTTGCAGAGCCAACGCTTGAGTTTCATGGCGTTATTGAAAGCACGGGCGAAATCCTCCTCCTTTTTGATTCCATGATGAAAACAGTATTCTAGTTTATCTTGTGGTTGTTTGAATGTAGGACATGTCAGTTCTTCTAGGTTAACAATTTGTCTGCTCATTATTTTTTGCAGAAATTGAGCTTTTTCACGCCCACGTATGTAAATTATTGCCGCAGATTGAGCTACATCACGGAGATTGGAGTATAGAAACTTCATGGGAACGTCTCCCTCGAACCACTCGATTCCATTTTAGTATCGTGAGAGCCAATTGTTTTGTTATTTCACACAGGACGAAAGTTCGCAAAAGGGATGAGGTGGTGCTGCAATCCAATGAGCGATAAATCTGTGATCCAGTGTGACGATAGCGACTTCCTTTTGTAGAAAATTATCATCCATATCCCGAAAGCCTTGAATTTCGATTATATAGTCGACCATATTGTAGCTTTCACAACGAGGACGAGGACTGTGACGAAAACTATACGCGTAGAACGGTGTAGGATGTATCAAGTGTTTAGAGACGTGGCTTTTGTATAAATCGGACTGTTGGCAGGTGTGCACGAGGGTGTGTATTTTCATGTGTCGACATGCTTGAAAAGGTTTTGAGATGGGTCCTTTGTTAGAAACCGGTTTTCTTCTTAGCA
>JAUMHM010080947.1:0-13662 GCA_032362435.1 Melikaiella ostensackeni
TCTTGGCTGAATTATTATGATTATGTTAGAAGAAAAAGGAAAATTTCAAAGTGACAGGGAAATAACATTTACCCTGTTACAACATTTCTCAATTTGCCGAATGATGAGGTTGAGGTCGCCAAATTTCAAACTCCCAAATTGTTTACAAATTTGTTTAAAAATTTCAAATTTATCCTGCGAGCAAAAGTAAATTTCAAAATGACCCACTGTGCCAAATTTGAAAATCCAAAATTCCAAAACTGAGTTGTCTGTAAGTTCGTTTGTAATTATGAAATTCATATGCATATTCATATTTATTGAAATCCCAGCAATTTTTACACCAATTACAGGGTTTCTTCTTGAATTAATATATGCTTATGAGTTTATTATGTGTATACAAATCTCTCGCAAATTGATACAGCCTGAGTACAGTATTTATTTTGCTTTTACATACTTACTTAGTACAAATTTCATTGCCACTGTGTTGAATTCACTCATCGTAGAGTTAAACAAATCAAATGACTCAATGGAAGTATTGCATAAATCATTCATCAACGTACACATATCCTGCGCCGGAGAATTGTAAGCAGTACCTGCCTTATCAGTTCTCATGTAGAAAGGCTCTAGATATCGTGTATCAAACTGGGGCATTCGAAAATGAAGTCTACTAAGTAGAAATGGACAGTTTATTCTGCATTGTAGTATTTTGAACATCAATTTGAGACAATGGGGTGACCTTCTATCCTCCAAGGGTATTATATTAAACCGTGTATAAAATATAGGGTATGAGCTACCCCTTTCAGGATAAACACCCTCCTCTCCAAACGCCGAATATCTTGAAAATCTCTTCTGTATCCTCTCGAGTATCTCAGCATGTGATACAAATTTCGGAGACCATATCACAGATGCGTGCTCAAACTTTGACAGTACAAGACTATTATACAATGTTATTAACGTTTTACTATTCTTAAAATTTTTACACGCCCTGAACAAATATCCAAGCATTTTTCTAGCTTGTTTACCCAAGATATCAATATGATCTTTAAATTTCAATTGCCAGCTGAAATTGATTCCTAGATCGCACGTGGATTCTACTCTACTTAGTTGAACATTAAGAAATTCGTAATTGAAGATTATTGGATTTACAATTGTAGAATACGTAACAAGTGAACTTTTTTTCTAGATTAATCGGTAGCTTATTCTTCAAACACCATTTCTAGAAATTGTCCAGATCATTTTGTACCTGCACACAATCACTCATTCGTTTTATCTTCCCAAGCATCTTTGTATCATGCGGATATGATATTTTTGAGGAAATCGTATCAGTTACGTCATTACTATAGACAATATAAAAAATAGGTCTTAAATACGCGCTTTGCGGTACACCCGATTGAGGCTGATAAAATTTAGAAAAGTGTCCTACGAACTGTACACAATGATTTTTATCTTTAAAAAAATTCTCAACCAGCATGAGAAGATTGGACGGCATATCAAGGTCATATAATTTCATCAAAAATAGTCGATGGTTGACTTTATCAAAAATCTTTGAGAGATCGAAGTAGATTACATCAACTTGTTCTCCACTCTTTAGTGCTTTCAAGATATACTCTGTGGATTCACCCAAGTTAGTAGCTGTAGACTTTCTCGGTACGAACCAGTGATGTGCAGAATTCAATGATGGTTCCATATATGACATAATAATATCAGCTATACACATCTAAAATATTTTAGAAACGTTATTAACTATAGAAATAGGCCGATACTTTTTTATGTCAGATCTATCACCACCCTTCAAAAATTCGGCGCACTTTGGTTTCTCTCCATTGTGATGGACAAATTCCACTCTTAAAAGCAATATTATAAATATACGTGAGTGGTTCTATTAACACTGAACGGCAGTCCTTAATAATAACGCTAGGTATCCTATCGACTTCAGCTGTCTTTTTATTTGGTAATCTTTTTATTGCACTTTCGACTTGCGTATGCGAAATTTGAATATTGTTTCCAAAGAAATCCTTCCTTACAAAGTTACCACACCATCTATCATCTATCACCTCTACATCGTCAACATAGACGCTCACAAAGCAGTTCAGACCCCTCATACATCATGATCTCAGGAATGCTAGTCTCATTTTTTAATTTTGAGGCTATGTTCCAAATCTTCCCTGGATCACTCTGCAGTGAGTCTTCTGCATTTGCTAAATAATTTTCATGGTCATCTTTGGCAATTTTTAAAATCGTTTTACAAATTTTGTTCAGAGTGTCTATGTCAGAAGCCGATTTGTTCATTTGACTTCTCAATTTCTCTGTTATTTTCAAATGGTTCTTAATGAATTAGAAAAGCAGTAAGGGTAATGACTCGCAGGAGAGTTACACTTTAGAGTATGATCCTTGTCTTCCACCACAGTTTTCTTCTTGTCGATTTTCCGATTAGTCTGGGAGCCAGGGATCGTTTAGTCCGCGGAAATAGGTACCCGGAATTTTTTCAATGGATATTGTGCAGAATGGTCTCCTGAATCCAACGGTATGAGGAGCTGTCGCGAATTTACGGTCGTTTGCTAGATATCGTTAATTAAACATTTTATTATAAATTATGCTGTATCTCCTAAAATTATTGACATTTTAAGGAAATTGTTCTGGAAGTATTAGGTCTTATTGGAATCAAAATTTGTTGTTCTGTGCAATTTTTTGTCTGCCTCATAGTTTTTGCAAGAAAAGCATATTATAATAATCGATTTCTATTCATTGCTTATGAACTTTTTGCACATTTGTCTTTAGAATTAGTTAGATTATGCTAAGACGCATGAAATATCATTTGCACATTTTTGCATCTGACCCATAGTTTACATGAAAAGACCACAAATAAGTTTTGCAAAAAGGTTTCTTTGAACCTGATTGTAGCCGACATTTATTAAAATTTTCACATTTTGTTCTCTCATTCTGCGGAAGCAACCATGGAGGGAAAAAATTTGTCTAAGTCTCTTCTCCGTATTTTGAAAAATTGATTTGAAAAATAAAAAAATGGAAGAAATCGTCAAAGATCAACAAGGATTGAAAATATTACCCGTTTTTTCAATCTTTTTTGATTTCCTCGAAACAATATAACGAGGCTAATGCATCCTATCGAAATTTGATTAATTAATATTGTACTAAATCTGGATTTTTCTCCGCTGGCACGTGCCACATACTGTAATTATCAATGTCGTATCATTAGTCTCCTTTTACTAAGATAAAAATTTATTTATGAATTTGAAGTTTCCAAAAAATTTTAAGTTTGTTTATTTAGAAAATGATCCCAAACTATGAGAAGGTCGCCTCAGGCAAAAAACGCTCGACCGGCACTAATCTTCTAACCATGAGGGCGTTGCACAAAGGAAGCAAAAGCTCGAAATATCTTTTCATTGTTAAAGATTGGAGTCGGTTGAGAAAAATTGAAGTTTTATAATTATTTTTGGATCGAATTTTAATATGCTGCATTACCTCTGTTATATTTTTACGAGAAAATCAAAAGAAGATTGAAAAAAATCAGTTAATATTTTCAATGCCTGTTGATCTTAAACAATTCCTTTCATATTTTTATTTTTCAAATCAACTACTCGAGATATGGAAAAAAGTCTGAGACAAATTTTTACCCTCCATGGTTTCTCTATGGTTTCTTTGACAGAATAAGAAAAACAAAATGTAAATATTTTAATAAATTTCGGCTACAATCGGGTTCAAAGGAACCTTGTTGAAAAACTCAATTGTGGTTTTTTATGTAAACTATGGGTCAGATGCAAAAATGTGCGGAAGAAATTGCATGCGTCTTAGCAAGATCTCTTTAATTCTGAAGATAAATCTGCAAAAGATCCATAAACAATGCATAAAAATCGACTATTAGCTCCCATGTAGATTCTGAAGTTCCGCTTTCTGCATTTTTGTTCTGTCTAGAGTACATCGGATTCCCTGTAGCATTCCCACTTTCTTGTTCTTCATTACTATCGAGATTCTCTTATGTAGGTTTCTCGCCTGTACCTTCGTTCCCAATATTAATTTTATTGGCCGTGTATTCGTCGTGTTCTGTAATATTTTGCCAATTCTGTAGAATTCTTTATCTTCTAGTTCAAACTCAGAGTCAAAACATTTCATAGTTTTTAAAGAGTTTCCAGGCTCACTTTTCTTATTTGCTGTGTCCTCTTTCTCCCCAACAACTTCCGCCACTCCGAAAATTATAAGTTTATTTCTTCTACTATTTCTATTTTTTCCTAAATACGGGAGCTACAATTACTTGTACTGTCATGGACTACGAGAATTGTTTCACTCGCCGTAATTTCTACCTGATCAACTCGCTCCTTCAATACAGAAAATCGATCCTCCATGCTATTCATCCTTCCATCAATGACCTTGTAATCTTTTTGAATATTATCAATACGATGTTTCACTTCCTCAAATCCTTTGTTTATTGCCTGACCTCGACTATTAATTTCATCCTTCAATCTATCCAATCTCTTATCAAGCATTTACTTGAGAGACGCACAGTCCACAACATCTATGTCATCACTTTTCGGCGAATTCGCATGTGAGATTGAACGAGAGCCACAGCAAGCAACAGGCGAACCATCTTTCTTCTTTTTCATCCTGGATCCACAATTTATATGATATGTTTTCTGGCATCCAGAGCACCTGTATATGTCTGCCGGTTGAATTAAATTCGATTCTTCGTTGCACTGTTTACAATGACATACCTCAGCACCTAGGACTGAAAGCAGATTTTCTTCCCGATTAGCTGTTTTATTCTGTTGGACAATAATTTCTCCAGATATTAGACCAAGACCCACCAATAATAATAGTGTCCTGGTGTGAGAGAACGTACACACACACACACAAGCCTGTTATGTGCCACTGTTCCACTACACTTCCCAGTTCACGTAATAGTGTGGACTTTCCAAACTAACACACACGTGAATCACTGTACAATCAATTCACCAGATTTGAATAAAAAATCCTTTTATTATCAATGTATTCACAATCACTTATAGATCTATGATAATTGTAGATCATCCAATGCTAGGCACTTCACTACGACAACCATACATAACACGAACACTAACACATTTTGAGGTTGGGAATCCAACAGTCACTCCGTCATCAATTCCACTCCAGAATCCGACATTTATCCGTTCCTAATTATCCAGATCAACTAAAAGAGACTCAAATCACACCTTCCATATACACAACATCGATATATCCGAAAGATCAGTCAATAGGATACTGCTTAAGATGCGACACTCCGAGGCACATTTATACCGTGAGCAGCCATTTCCAATATTATAAAAAGTTATATAGTTACAAAAGTTATGAAAGTTATAAAAGTAATATATATTATAATATTATGAAAAGTTAATTATAAAAAGTTGAAATTCATTTTTTGGTGAGTTGATAAATCTATAATTCCGAAACGAGTTTTTAATGAATCCAATCTGAGAATTTCAAATTGGGTAAAGTGGGTAATTTTAAAATTTACTTCTGATTATGGGTAAATTTGATATTTATGAACGAACTTGCGAACAACTCAGTTCTGGAATTTTAGAATTTCAAAATTTTGTAAATTTGGTAACTTTAAAAATTTATTTTTTAGCGAATTTATGAGTCTATAATTTCAAAGTAAATTTGTGAAGAACCAAGTTTTGAAATTTCAAAGGTGGAATTTATTTTTAGGCAAATTCATAAATCTATAGTCCGAAAATAAATCTACATAGAACCAAGTTTCCGAACTCCAATGTTAGAATTTTTTTTTGGTGAATTAATAATTTTATAATTCCGAAACGAGAATTTAGCATTCATAAATACATTCGCGGAAAGTCACAAGTTTCAAAATGTCGAACGTTAAACTTGGTAAAATTAGAAATGTCTGAAGTTCCACATTTGCCCCAAATCATACATTCATTTATTTATTTGTTCAGAAGGTTGATACATTCGGAAGTCAGTTCTGCGAAACAACGAGCTCAATATCTCGTTACTCAAGAAGAGAAAAGTTTTCTACTTTCAGTTGCTTTTTTTAAAGTTTTCTTCCCAATGTGAAAACTACCTTACCGATAGGTAACGCGAATCGATTAGTAGTACACAAAATTAAGCTGTATGTGAGAGTCGCTGGCGACTATGAAAATACGAGAGCTGTTTGATAAGTCAGTGACTTTTCGAATAAGAGATTTTTTTTCGACAAATAAGCGTTTCATTTCGTCAACGCCATCTATGAGTAGACTACTGTTAAATATTGAGCAGGCTGGGTCATTTAATTTGTGTTTAACAGCCATTGAAAGCACATGACCTCGTGAATTTCAACGAAAATGGAAAAAAGTAAATTCCGTGTCCTGATTAAGCATTATTTTTCACGTAAAAAAACCATTTCTGAAACAAAGGAAAGGCTTAATGAATACTACGGGAACTCTGCACCATCAATTTCAATGATTGAGAAGTGGTTTACTGAGTTCCGTTGTGGTCGTACCAGCACAAGTGACGCCGAACGTTCAGGTCGCCCAAAAGAAGTCATCACACCAGAAATCGTCATTAAAATCCATAGAATGATATTGGACGATAGGAGAGTGAAAGTGCGTGAGGTGGCTAAGGCTGTAGGCATTTCAACTGATCGGGTACAGCACATTTTACGTGAATATTTGGACATGAGTGAACCATCCGCGAGATGGGTGCCGCGATTGCTCACACTCGACCATAAGCGCAACCGTGTGACCACTTCAAAGGAGTGTTTGACGATGTTCAACCGTAATCCGAACGAGTTTTTGCGCTGTTTTGTAACTGTAGACCAAACATGGATCCATCACAACACACCAGAGACCAAAGAACAATCAAAACAGTGGGTTTCTTCGGGTGAACGTGCACCAAAGAAGGCTAAGTTGGGTCTGTCGGCCAACAAGGTCATGGCCACAGTTTTTTGGGATGCACTCGTTATCATTCACATCGATTACCTTCAGAAAGGTAAAACAATTAACGTCCAATATTATTCAGAGCTTTTGGATAGATTCGATATTGATTTGAAGAAAGAACGACCACATTTGTCGAAGAAAATGTTCTGTTCCATCAGGACAATGCACGGGTGCACACGTGTGTAGTCACAATGGAAAAAATCCATAAATTGGGCTACGAATTGCTACCTCATCCAGCATATTCTCCAGATTTAGCCCTCTGCGAATATTTCCTGTTTCCAAGCCTGAAGAAATGGCTGGGCGATAAGAGATTTGGGTCGAATGAAGAGGTCATCACCGAAACAAACGCCTATTTTGAGGGCCTTGAGAAAACCTATTATGGTATTTGGGAGGAATAAAAAAATTGGAAACACGCTGGATTAAATGAATCGAACTAAAAGGAGATTATGTTGAGAAATGAAACGCTTATTTGCCCAAAAAAAAAATTCTTAATCAAAAAGTCACTGACTTATCAAACAGCCCTCGTACCACGTTCATACGTCATATATGTTCTCTCTCTTTCTTCGCGTCAAGACTTCTGAATTTCTAACAGCTGATTACGCTGTTTACTCTAATAAATCATGAAATCGTCATTCTATTGATGAAGTCCGGAGCTTTAGAATGTGAAGTTACATCCGCAAATACTTCGTCAGAATCAGAGTTCTGTGAAAAAAAAAAAGTTTGCAGATGTGACACCATAATGCTACCGCCTTTGACTCTCTCTTTCTCGACATCCGTCTGCTCTGAGATGATTTTCCCGTTTCAAGAAATGCATATTTTCAACCAAAATATCAATTTTCTCGGCATGAGATGGTTTCTTCGCAAAATAGATCAACCCCAGGAATATATACAATCCCGAATATAAGGTAAGACTTCTTCATTTTATTGTCACGGATTGAAAGCGAGTTATATATGGGACAAGTGCCGTATCTATCAAAAAATATTCCAAGGCCGATTATCCAACACCCTCAAGCTACAATCTTTTATATGTGGGGGAAAAAGATTCAGTTGCGCGGAGTTTCAATTGTTGGAGAGCATGATTCGGAATGCGTAAGGGATTAGAGATAGGGATGATCCATCGGAAAATGATATTACTGTATGTAACTCGTAACGTGAGGCCTCGGAATTCCCTTCCATCAACTTCAACGGACAGATGGAAAGGTTCTATCCTCTCATGCAGACCTCTTTGCACGGACGTCGTAACAAAAGACTTCAAAAAAACTGAAGAACCTGAGCTCAAGTGATCCGGTCGCGAAAACCCCAAATTTTCTCTTCTGGAATTGTCATGGTTACGTAAATTTTTTAAATTCTAACATTAATTTAGATAATCTCGATATTATAGGTATTGTTGGAAGCTAGCTGACTCAAGTACCAAAAAATGTTAACGTTAATTATTATGGCTATTATTTTTTCTCTAACGCACTAAAAAAAAGTCAAGAGGTAGGGCAAGTGGTGGCCTAGCAATTCTTATAAACAAATCTACCTAAATTGCGAGCTTCTTGATGGAACGGAATATTGGGTCCTAGTAGGAATCACCAGCATTAAAAGGATGAATTTTATTTTGGGTATTTGCTATTTCAATCCAGCGGTTGATTTTGATGATATTTCATAATTATTCGAAGGAACTTCATGTGAACTATCAGATAAATTTAATCACGTAGCTACCATGATTCATGGCGAATTCAATAGTGGAGTTGCATGTTTAGGTCAGGATCCTCCTGAAATGTTAACTCACACTGATTTTTGTATTCATCGCGACAGTCAAGATATTGTACACAGCAGGAGGGGGCTGACACTGGTCGAGATGATGGAAGATAAAAAATTCTATTTACCAAATTGCAGATCGCGGAGTGACAACCAAACAAAGTTCATATTCGTGAAAGTAGGGGGGAAAAGTATAAACGACCTGGTCTTAGTGTCCTCCTGTTGTCTTCCTGCTTCTGCCAGTCAGTCTGACGGGACGATAGCAAACAGGAAATATTTCCGAGCGAACTTCATTCATCAGATAAGCTTAAAGTTACTTTTGACAAAATCGATATTGACGGATTAAGTTCGAATCCTACGGAGGCGATTGTTGATAGCGCCACATTAGATGTCATGTTTAAAGAGAGGAGAAGCTTTTGCGGTCAACCCGAGCGTGACAAACCCTGGTTCGATAATGATTGTCATCAAGCTGAAACTTTATTACTTTATGACGAGATTAAACAGATTTATATCAAAGCTGAAAAGTTGTACCAAACTCCAATCGATCGTAAAAATTTGAGTTTTGCACAGAGCATTGTTTCGGGCCTTGGGAAGGTTAACGATACTAGGACTTTTCAAGAAACCATAAATAAATTCAGGGGACTGAAAACCAAATCAAACGCTCGCACCACAAAAGATTGTGAAAATTATATCCGCTATACACTCCCGCTCAGACATCTGTCTCCACCTCTATTTACGGATGTCCGGTATCCGTTACTAGATAGCAGCATTATATCTGATGAAATCATGTCGTCAATCAACAAAACCAAACTAAATAAGGCCCCAGGGAGAGATCCCATCTCAAATAGTTGCTACAAAAGTTTATCATCCAATTGCCTCCTGTACCTTGAGACCTTTCTTAACCAAATATTTGAAAATAAATATGTGGCACTTGATTGCACAAAATCTTTGACACATATGCTTCACAAAAAACTTGATTCTTCTAATCCCAATAACTTTAGACCGACAGCTCTTTTAAACTTTGTTCCAAAAATTTTTACGCAGATTTTACCTTCCAAATTGAGAAAATGGGAGTCTTTATGTCATATTATTCCGGAAGCGCAAGCGGGTTTTCGCCGGATCAGGGGTTGTATCGATGATATCTTCACTTTGTCCGCCATTCCACAGAATTGTCTACAAAAAAAAGAGAGACACATTTATGCTGCAGTGGTCAATTTTTCAAGGGCATTTCCTTCGGTCAATCATGCCCTTATCTGGAAAAAACTTCACGATTGAGGTGAAAGCTCGAAGGGAGTCTTGCAGGGTGGTATTTTGAGTCAGATAATATTTTACTTCTCAACCTCTGACATTGAGACTTCCTTTAGGAGAACAGGTCTGACCGGTCTCGGAATTTTGGGTGATAATGATATCATTGTTTTAATTCATGCAGATGATTTGATTATTCTAGCCGAATCAAAAATTGATACAATAAGAAAACTCTATGCCCTGAAAGAATATTGCAACATAAATAAATTAACGGTCAACAAAAGATAAAACCAAGTACACTATTTTCAAAAAGGTCTAATTGGGAAAAGACTTCTCGGTCTGAAATATGATAGTAGTCAGCTGGAGTTTGTTTCTTGTTTTAATTATCTGGGTGCAATTTCCTCTAGATCAGGAATGTTCTGCTTGGCAGCTTATGCCGCGGCTAGCAGTGCCAGCCTAGCTTACTTATGAAAAGCACTTCATTATATGCGTCTCAAATTGTCGGTCTGAACTATTCAGAAGTCTATGAAAAAATACAGATTTGTTTTCTCAAGAATTTCTTTCGCCTACCGAGAAACACACCTGACTTTGCGGTCAGAACAGATTTAGGCTCATCCTGTGTGTCTGGTCGAATTATAATAATGGCGTTGAATTGGACAGCACGGGTGTTCAAGATGGATGACTCGCGCTACCCTCTTCTAGCATGCCCCAAAGACAACCCTAAGCGTGGATCAAGTATTTTGCGGTATATCGGTCGTAATTATTACTTTTTTGTAGTTAATTCTACATATCATCATTAATGAACAAATTGAAAAGTTTCATATATTTGCTTATTGATGAATAATTGTTTAAACAACTTCCATTTGTTTAAACAATCATTTTTCACATTTTATCGTTAATTATTAGCATTCTTATCTTGACATGAACTAATTAGGTAATATAAAAAATCAATATGGTTGATTAAATGCGCTGTTAAGTGTTTATATTATTGTTTATTTTTGAAGTGTAATTTTCTGCTCGAATAAGACAGAGAAATGTATTTTAACATTCTCGTGATTTGTGATGGAATGTTTTGGATGCATGTGAACTTGGACCTATTCAGTTTTCGTCAATTCTCGACGTTTTGAGGCCCTCAGAGACAGAAAAAATGATTTTTACGAAAATGTCCGTTTGCCAATCTGTCTATCAGTTGTCTGTTGTCTGATAACGCGATAACTTTCGAAGTAACTTTTCATTCAAATTTCCTTCTTAACACCGGTTTGTGGTCCAAAGGATCAGACCAAGGTCGTTAGCCAGCCTTCTTCTGCCAATATTTATGGTTTAAGTCATGAAAAATCAAACTGAGAAAAGTAATAATCCAACTTTCCCACGAAACTACGCGAGATACAATGAATAGATGAGAAACCAAAATTATTTGTGTCTGAAAATTATACAAAATTGCCTGCATTCGTTTTTCAATAGCAATAATATTTTTGTTTTAAACGTGCAGAATGTCATAAGAGAATCGAAAATTAAAATTTATGGCTAAACAACGCAAAAGACAATGAAAGATTCATCAGAAAATTTACTCACCTCAAAAAGACCTGCGAAATTGCCTGCAACTATTTTTATATCTATATTTCACTCCTAAACTGTCAATAATAAAATCAAAATATTCATAAAAAAATATTTTTCTTACTTATGACGGTTCCAAAACTTGCCAAGTTTTTCACTACCAAGTCAAAAAATATATTTTCAGCAATTCTGTATTAAATTAAAATTTTCTCACGGTTTCTCATATACTGCGAATTCGTTTAAGTCGAAAATCAACACGATCGATTTACTTTGCTATTAATTGTTCAAAAAATTCTTATGGATTAAATGTAATCTTTGGCCGGAAAAAGGCAGAAAAGTGTGTAGTTTCTTGCTAATTTTAAAACAAATTTTATAAGCTCTTATTTTTACACTTCCTGATACTTACCCATGAGTTTTGAAATAATTTTCATTTGTTTAAACACTTTTATTATGAAGCAGCCAAAGGTTATACTTCTTCTGAATGACGTGAACTTAGTAGTTGGAATTGGAAATCAATACATGTAAGTGTAAACTTTTGATATCCCGTCCACAAAAAATGTTTAAACAAATGAAAATTGCTCGAAAAATTATTTAAGTGGTGAAACTATAAGGCGTACGAGAAAACGATGGAGTTTGTTAAAAAATGTGAAAAAAAACTATTTCTCTGCCTCATTCTGGTCAGAAGTTACATTTTAACCATAAAAATTGCTTAGACAATTAATAATAGATAAAAAAATATATGAAAATTTCCAGTTCGTCCATCAAAGATGATCTGTGCGGAAAAAATAAAAAAAGTAACAATCATGAATAATGTACCGCAAATATTTGATCCAAGTTTATAGGGTGGCTTTTGGGACATTCTGTAGGGGAGTAAGGGGGTCAGAGGGTCGAAATAAAAAATGAATGCTTGCTTCATATTTGAGATAGTTCCTTTTTCCGAGAACATCACAAAACTGGAGGGACCCGTTACAAACTTCGAACCTTGCTTTGTTTTAGTCTCCATGCTGTACAGCACACTACACACCCCACGCGACGCGCTCACCATCTTCATTTTTCAAAACTGTGTACCCCCCTCCCCCTTCGATTCGTTTTCGAATATTTAATCTCACATCAATGTTAACTTATTGTAAAACTCTCAACTAGATCTTAGCGTGAACAGCAGGTACATGCTTATCCTGATATGACCCTCAAGGTTAACAAGATTTTCATTTGTCTCAAAAGGAATCCTTTTGCAGCAAAAATGATCCTCTTGCGACTCACTTTACCTATTTCTCAGATAAACAATTCTGTTTGTGTAAAAAAGATATTCACGTCGGCTGAAACAAAACAGGCAAGTGGACAATGCTTTCATTTTGAGACAACTTTTTCTCTGAGTGACTTTAATTGGCAATATGAAGGCTTAAAGAAGAGATAGGAATGGATTGACATGATTAGTATAGGATGGTTTCGGATAAATTATTTATTTCCAATCAATTCATGAAGAAATAAAATGCTTATGATATGAAATACTTTAATATGCTTGAAGAAGTGAAATCTGTTATATACTTTGACAATCTACGTTTCGCGAAAGAAAATTGTCTTTTTTCTTCCTGAATATGATTTCGTGATGAAAAATATAAATCAAGACTTGCTTTGACTGAAATGCCTATATCTTTATTCGCAACATAGTTAATTCAGCTCAAACCCAGAGGAAAACATACAATTAAGTCATGCTTGGCGCCGGATGGGTGGCCAGTCTTGAGCCGTCATTGAATACCCGGAATAATGATGCCAATGCCAAGACTTGAGAGCCATTCATGGTCCATGACTGGGAGTCAACACTGCCCACTGATCTCAAAAACATGGGTTCTTTGCTGCTATTGATGGACCAATGATCGGACCAAGCATGGGCCAAGATCGGGCCAAGACTGGAAGTGAATTCGACCACAAAATATTATCATCTATACTGTTGAAATTTTTTTCTAATCTTGGCCCATGCTCAGTCCGATCATTTGTCATGTCTTAGAGATCAGTGGGCAGTGATGGTGACCAGTCATAGACCATGAATGGCTCTCAAGTCTTGACATTGGCGTAATCATCCCAAACAGTCTATGACGGCCCAAGACTGGTGGCCAATATTGCGCCTCCATTAATATCATTCGGTCCCCTCCCCTCGGACTAGAACCTTGACGAAGTCCCCCTCACAACACTTTGTGATGAGAGAGAGACGGGTGGGGAGGCT
>JAUMHM010080968.1:0-13661 GCA_032362435.1 Melikaiella ostensackeni
GTCTTTGTTGCTTTCCTTCTTCAATGCACCGAAAATGAAAATATAATGTCGAAGAACATCACCTTGTGTGGGCAAAACATTATCCGAGCAGAGTTTGGCATCCCCTAAAATGTCACTAACGATTTTCACTCTTGTTGTCACTTTCAGCATTTCAGCTGCAAACAGATCACGCAATAGTGCAAAACATCACAAAAATAGCACTCGGTTCCACGTTAAAATGAAGAAAAGCGCGACTCTGTGAACGACTGACTGAAAACGTTATTCACAGTGCCAAAGGGGGAATCACAGGATGATAATCGATCTAGCCTCGTCGGTAATCGACGGAGCTAAATCGTTTTAATCATCATAACTTCAATTTTTGAACTCAAAATGAACAAATGAACCACAAAAAAACCTTCCAAGAAGTAATTGAAGTCTAAAATGAATATTATGGTTTTTCTTCTTGACCGATACATATTGGAAAACTTCTCGTGAGTTATGGAACCTGAAGAACTTAATATTTTTCAATAAAATTTTGAAGGCGTGTTATTTGTCCCAATAGGCAACATAATTTCACTATTCCAACCCATATTTCAGAATCAGGAATTCACTATTCATAATCCTCTAAGGGCACTTTTAATGATGGATTTTGATGATTTTTTTTTAAATGCTCAGCATTAAATTCTTAAGAACTTGGCTAGTTAAGATTTTTCAGTTCTTCTTTGTGTGCAAAAATATTTAAACAAATGAAGTCACAACGTTAGCATTTTCAACAACATGTTTTTTATCTCTGAAAAAAATCCTAAATAAACTCAATATTTGTTAGTGTTATTGCACCTACACTCATAGAATATTGATGATTTGAATTATAATTAACTTTATTTCAACAAACAATTATTATAAACAAATTCTTGACTGTGATGCTTAACTGTTGTGAACACTTTTTTTCATCCAAAATATGTTAGATTGACTGCTAAATCGATATGTACTAAAGACTGATCACCATACGCCAACAACTGATATTATTATGAACAACTTTATCAATAGTTATTCAATTTTGGTCCTCATTTCTAGGCCACACTTCTTCTTCCCATCGGAAAAAATTGAATCTGTTTCAGAAATGATTAACAATTGTCAAATATTGTTAAAAGTAAATAAATTCAATTGTCAATAACAAATATTTTAAACGAATGTCCCAATTGCACTTATTTTTCCAATATTTAATGAAGATATTTTGCTGATGATTAAATTAACGATTATCATAAACAAATTATTAGACAAATGTGAAACTAAAACAGTTTTCTACATGAATAAGTGGTTTTTCCATCCAAACTTCAACTAGAACAATATATAATTGAAAAATTTTATTTAAAAATAGTTTTTCATAACAATAACTAGTGATATTATTTGCTTAAATACTTATTTGATGAAATATCAATATCTAGCTGTTCTTGAAAGGTGAAAACGAAAAAATCACTTACTTGCGTGCAAAACTGTTACAACTGCATATTTGTTAAATTATTTGTTTATAGCTATCGTAAATTTCATTATTAGCCTGATATGCTTTTAAGAGGATTTAATGGAAAAAATAATGGAAAGTAGAGCTGTGGCCTAGAAATAAGAACCAAAATTGAATAATTGTTTAATAGATTTAATTTTTTTAACATTATTTTCGCAATAGTAAAGTACCACAGTCAATAATTTCTTTATAATAATTGTTTATAGTAATTAAGTTGAATATTAATATAATTATTTATGTTCCATCAGTGCAGGTGCAATAATACTGACCATAAGTGAGTTTATTTGGGCATTTTGTTAGAGGTAAAAAATCATGATGTTAAAAATGTTAACTTTGTCACTTTATTTGCTTAAATATTATTGCGCACAAAAAGAAATTAGAAAATTTAAGCTAGCCCGATTCTTAAAAATTGAAGGCTGAGCGTTTGTAAAAAAACATGAAAATCTGTCAAGAAATAGTGCCTCTAGAGGATTATGAATAGTAAATTTCTGACTTTGACGACTGTGTGTCGTGTCAGCAGGAACGCAAGCACAATGCTAGAAGGAGCTAATGAGGCTAATCAGTAAACCCGCACAGTGACCGCATTCGGTGTGCACCACAAAGCACGTCCTGCTACAGCGTACTCAGTATCAGGCTCGTCATGTACTGAGGACAAAATGATGGCATAACGTGCGGTCAAGCGTGCGGCTCTAAAAGATAATAAATCAAATAAAAATACAAAATGGAAAGAAAAAGTCAGCCCTCTGTGGGGTCATATTCTTATCGCTCGCTTCGCGCGCGGCTAACTTCGCTCGCATATCTGAACTACGCCTAGGACGTGCGAGATTGAGGACGCAAATTTGAAAATCGCGCTTCATTCTCGGTTTAGTTTATAGTGTAATGCTACATGCAAGGACGCTTACTTGTCTGCAGCGTTTTTCTCCAACTTGAAGGTGAAAAAAGCTTGGGGTTTCTCTGTAAAGAGATTGTTTGTGTTTTGCTTTCAAATTAAAAAGGAAGTTCATTTACTTAAGGCTTTATCGGCCTCAGGAAACACATTTTCATTACGATATTCGCGAATCAGAAATACTTCGAAAATTATAGGGGGCTCAAAAGTCAATGTTATTTCAGTTGCAAAATGCAGTGCATTAGAAGGCGGTAGGAAAATAGAAGAAACTCAATATTATTAATACTATAAATGAGAGTATTCGTGAGTTGACAGATATTGATACATGGCTGTGCTGGGCAGTATTTCACAAAAATTGTACTTGCGGTATTTGAAATACAAAATACATTCAGACAAAATACATTTGAAATACATTACATCACATTGGGCTCAGGGACCCAGTTTCATGGCTAAAAGTCGGCAGGACGTTGACGACAAATGAGTAACTTTTAATAAGCAGGGCTGTATGACAAGGATCCTGGACGCCAGGAGAAATGATTAATCTTACTTTTAATTGGATTATTTAGATGGACAAATGCCTATCGCAGATGCTTATCAGGATATCACAACGCACAGTATTGTAATGAACCTAGACGAAATAGAAACTTTGGAGAATAAGTCAAGATATGTAATCAAAATTATTATATATAGATATCCTTATGATAGATATGCTCATATAGGGCTGTATATTTTTGGCATATGACCAGCCTTCCGCACTAAATTAGCTAAGAAATATAGATTCTTTAACCCTCATTTTTCAAGTAAGGAGGGAAGGGGTCATGCGATCAATTAAAAGTCAATTAAAAGAAAAAGGGTAAAAAATTATTACTAAACATTTTTCTCCCACACTTTAGAGTTATGTATGATAAATATTTAGATCTCATTTCAAAAGTTAAGTTAAAAACAGGCCAGTATGAATTTAAATTTTTGAAACGAGAGGTTTTATATTTTAGACTTTCTGAATCAAAAACTTTGCACATAATTAGTGCAAATTCGTAAAAATTGTAATCTCATGAATCTACTAATTAGCATTCATATTCAAAACGAAACAAAGTCTGTAAAAATTTACAAAGTCTCTAAGAAACTATCAAAATTCAACAAAAAATGTTTTTCTCAGACTGTATGTAAATCATCTAGTCTATATATTATGTCTTAATGTCTTTCTCTGTATATCTTGGCTATTGGAATTTAATACTAGACAATAAGTATTAGACTGATTTAAATATCGACGCATTCGTAGGTATAAGTTTACTTATTATTTTTCGAGGTAATTATCCACTGCACGCAAACGCTTGAATATTTTATGTTTCACACGCATGACACATACTTCCATACTATCGAGGAAAACCTACATGAAATTATAAGAATGCTTCCCTAAAATGAGAATAGTTGATTGTAATTATACAGCTGAGATTTGCATAAACATTAAGATATAATATATTGGCTAAATGATTTACATGCAGCCTGAGAAAGAATTTTCTTGTTGAATTTTGATAGTTTTTTTACAGACTTTGTGAATTTTCATAGACTTTGTTACGTTTTAAACATGAATACTAATTAGTAGATTTAAAGAGTGCAATTTTCATGAATTTGCACTAATTATGTGCTAAGTTTTTAATTTATGAAGATTAAAATATAGAATCGGTCATTTCATTCACTCGAATTATTACTAACCTTCATTGAACTTCACTCTCAAATTCAGATCTAAATATTCATCATGCATAACTCTTAAGTGTTGAAGAAAAATGTTTTGTAATAATTTTTCACTCTTTTTCTTCCAATTGACTTTAAATTGGTCGCATGACCCCTTCCCTCCTTACTTGAAAATTGGGGGTTGAAGAATCTATATTTTTTAGCTAATTAAATGCGGAAGGCTGGTCATGTGCCAAGAATATACAGCCCTATATGGGCATATCTATCAGAAGGATATCTATATATAACAATTTTGATTACAGATCCCAACTTATTCTTCAAAGATTCTATTTCGTCTAGGCCCGTTACAATACTGTGCGTTGTGATATCGTGAGAAGCATCTTTGACAAGCACTTTTCCATTTAAATAATCTAATGCGTCCATCAAAATTTTACGTAATTTTGCATTCTGCTTCTACTTCTATTTCTAATTCATCTTGGATGTCATATTTTGTATGTGTAATCTGCAGAACTTTTTCTGCAGCGCAGTGTTTCGCATTGACTTTAGAATTCCCTACAGCCGTGGATGTTATCACTTCTGAGCCCTTTCTTGTGGAACAAGTAGCTCGGAATAGTGAATCTTCCAATTCAATGTCCTGAACGTAGAAGTCCGGTTTTTGGAAATCATATCCTATGCTCAGGTTATTGAGTGTCAGAAGTGGAGTGCTATTTGCTGCTTTCATTTCTATAAAAAAACTTGCGATTTTTGTTACAAGGTTAACTCAAGGATGGAAACTTTTAAGAAGTTTTATGAATTAATTTTTATACTGAAAACGAAAAGGTAAGTACATTTGCTAATATTCGCTTACATCATGCAAATGCTAATAATTATCAACATTGAATCTGGATTACGCCACAATACTATACTTTACTATAAAATACGTTAACTCAATACAATTCTATTCTGCCTTCTGGATCCGAGGAGAAAAAGGTTCAAATCTCATGTAATCAAAATATATATGTGATTAGATATTATTGAAAATAAAAGATCCTACTAATGTGTTTTTTTTCTCTCGCAAACCCTAAAAATAATTTTGAGCACAAAATTATTATTAGAATTTATAAAATGGTTGGATAGGGATGCTGAGGAGTAAGGGTGAGCGACATGCAGAGTTTAAAAAAAAACTTGGACGTTAGTTGTTTTAAACTATAGAGAAGGTACACAATTACGACTTCTAGGATTGGCACCTTAGGCTAAGGGAAGGTGTGTCCTGAAAAGAAAACTGACCGGAATTGGTCATCTTTCAGATTCTCTGTTTTTCTGAACAGATGAAAAGGGAAAAAATGGAAATGGAAGAAGGAAAAGTTGATCATCTAGCTCGTGCTGATCTTTCTTATTATTAGGAATTACTGATCGCGTTGTGTTTACTTCTGTTGAGAGTGGTTTGAATACTCAGAAGAAAGCTGAAATAAATGATCTGGAATTGCAGAAGAGACAGTCACATGCCCGACTATTTGGGCCGGGGTGTTACATTTGTTGAACATGAGTTTAACAATAAATAAGTTTTGTTTTATGGTGCCAGACCTCAGTCACTTCCAATCCCCAATTAGAAGACATGAGACTGAGTTGGAATTAACTCATGAATTGGGCAGACGAGGGATTCTCGGCCTTTTTTATGTCGTTGGCGCTTTTTGCCATATTGCGGGAGACAAATTAACTTAGGTGAGTAATTATTTCATTTTGAGAAAATTAATCAAATTGAAAAAAAATCTACTGTTACAATAGAAAGTTTAAAATTTTATCATCAATGTTTGAAAAATCTTATTGAATTTTAATGCACATGAATTGGAAGTTTTTGCCACTAAAATTCATTAAATCTCTATTGAAATTGAAACACAATATTTCAGAAGTATGCTCATTTTAGCTTCCACTTTAATAATTAATTTCAATTTAAAAGAAAAATGGTTTAATTTACCTAAGAATTCTTTTTGATTGACTTTATAGGTGAGTTATTTATCCTGAAATCATGTTAAAATCCTAAATCTAATTACGTTCGAAGTGACCTACAGGTTAGGTCGAGATTTTGAACTCTTCCTGTATTATTCTGTGGAATTTATAGTTTCAAATATCTGTGGATTATACGATGACAAATACTACAAACTTTGTTTATGAAAGTAAATTTCATATATTTACAAGTGCAAGGAAATCATTTTTATTGTTACATGTCTGGTTTAAAAATGTCTCAATTTTCAAGAGTTTTCTAACAGTGATACTTTCACTATACTTTTGTGTAATAATTTTGTGAAAAATATCCGGTGAAATCTATTTATGTTGCAGGTTGAAAAAAAGTGTGTAAAATACTTGGGTCCCGATGCTTCGGAGTTCAGGGATAATATCACGCTTACAATGCGTAATGGATGGGTACCACAAATTCCCGATGAATGGTTTACCTTCTGGCATAATTAGGCTTGAAGTAATAAAGATGTAGTTGCAAAACTTTGTTGATATCCACGGGTGGAACCGTTCCGATGGTTTTGTGATTGATGAAAGATTATGCAGGATTTCCAATAATCAAATAACCATTCTAGGTATATTAGTTTTTATTAAATTTTGTTCCTTTTTTTTTGTTCCAATTGAATTGCGATGGTGATAAAATTTATATATTTTTAGGTTAGTCCATCAAATGTAGTATTTGGTGAATTTTGGATTGAACAAACCCCCGTGGATTCCTGAAGGAAAAGGAAACAAATATTCGACGTTTGGGTAGGAAAGTGACCCTTGACTGGGCACTTACCGCCGAGTAAATCAGTACACAGAAGAAGAAAGTCTGAAGATTGAAACCAGTGGTTTCTCAATCATAAGAAGAAATCTCCACATTTCTAAGGAAACAAAATACCCACGTAAGAAGGCGTGAAGTTGTGTCAAATAAGAATACAATTAATTGCTGGAATAAAAGATAAAAAATATTGGAATGTAACAAAGGTAAACAAAAGTGAAGGTTTTTTTTTTCAAATGTCATGTTTATTCTTAAACAGAAAATCAAAACCTAAATACGCTCGTCTTACTTAAAATTTCATAATTCGCAGTAAATTTTATTATACATTTTATAATAAATATTTTTCAAAATTTCACATAAGATTCTTCCTATTTCTTTGAAATAAGTTCAAAATATATATAAGTATATTGTTAAAATTTTTTGTAATTTTACCAAACTTTTACTATACTTTTGTATGGTAAATTTACATTCCCAGAATATTACAACACATGCATTTTAAATTCTGTAGTAATAATTTTTACAATTCGATTTACAAATTTTATAATGTACGGATCAAGTAATTTTTATAATTAAAGTATCATGTATAATTTTCTTTTCTGACAGTTTCAACTGAGTCTATTATTAGTAAAACAATAATCAAATAAATGGTAGAAATGCAAGACTAATCTATAAATTATTTTCTGTATCTGGAATCTTCACCTTTGGCTTGCCTTTTCGAGAGAAGTTTCACCTGTGCGTCATATTACAATCCTAATTGATATATTTTAGCAAAATTTGTTTCACTTTGATCTTTTTATTTGAAATTAGTTACAGACCTCACAGATAGGTCCCTATATCCCTTCATCCACTTTATAGCCTAAATTTCAAATTAAAAGCACTGAGAATTGAATAATTACAGATTCGATTCTTCAAAATAAGAGAATTTCAAATTAAGAGTTTTTGAACTTGAATAATTTTGAATTTTGAATTTGAAGAATGTAACTATGTATGTGAAATGCTTTGGGTTTCAATTCAGATCGTTTTGGATTGCACAATTTCAAAGTTGAAGCCTTCATTTTTGAATTATTTTCAATTTAAATATCAAAAGACTATTCTAAATCGAAATTGTTCAAGATGGTATCATTTTAAACTAAGCCTTAATGTTTTGGCGGATTGAATCTCGAACTGGCAATTTTAAATTGAAACTCTCAAAATTGAAATTCCTGATGGACAGTAGTGTAGATTTGAAATAAATGCAAATGTCGCGTCTAAATTCAGAATAAATATACTCGTATTCATGAATGGCTTAATTTTGCGCGTCAGCAAAATTTTTGTGAATAAGCGCTTATTTTAATAATTTTTATATTTTCATGGACCCCAACTTTTTTACAATATTTTGTAGTCCAGGATAGTCGTTTGAAAGTTCGATAGATTTTTAAATGCTGATCAATGAGAGATAACTTCTTTAAAAATGACTAAGGAGATTTTTTTAATTTGAGGCCTGAAGTTGTAAAGATTAAACAACATCATAAGAAGCTATCATTTCCTCATAGTTTAGAATACCAATTTGTATAGCAAATCCGCCATACGTATTTGCATATTGCTTCGATTATATTTATAGAAAAATCGCTATAGAAATTTTTAACTATGTATAATACATTTATACGGATGATATATAATATAGAGTAGTATACTATGCATCCTATGGTTTTTATTCCTAAATTTGCGAGAGATTTTTTAAAATTTGATTTAATCTTATCTTAATCCTATATTGAAGATAGTATATCATATATATTCCTGAGGTTTTACCTTGGCCGAAAAATAATTTTGCCTAGCTGTACTACGCATTTCGTGTAATCGATTTATCAACTCTTTCATATAATCGTCATATGTGTTTTTACTCTAACTTTTTGATTAACATTACAGACAAGCCTGAATATATTTCTGGATGTCAATTTTCATATATCACCAATAAAATTTTTGATGTATCCGTTTGTACATTTTTGTGACCTTCTGGCATAATTAGGCTTGAAGTAATAAAGATGTAGTTGCAAAACTTTGTTGATATCCACGGGTGGAACCGTCCCGATGGTTTTGTGATTGATGAAAGATTATGCAGAATTTCCAATGATCAAATAACCATTGTAAGTATATTAGTTTTTATTAAATTTTGTTCCTTCCTTTTTTTTGTTCCAATTTAATTGCGATGGTGATTTATGATGATTATGATTATGATACTTTATGACCCCCTTATACTGGTGAATGACTTTATTTAATTAACTGAGCACGCTGCTCTTTGGTTGAATACTGAGTGATCCCTTAACATACAATTACCCTCATACTTGAATAAAAAAATGTTGATTTCAGTGTCGATAAAATTTGTTCCCGAGTGATCTGATTTTCGTTTGCCGTTTTTGTAATACTGATTGTTCGCAAATCTAATTTTGTTGCGATTTCATAAAGTCAAATTATTGGAGATTTTATATTTTCTAGAGTTTCTGAAAGGTTATCTTTTATTTCTGATTCAATGGGGAGGGCAATGTGATATTTTTGTTGATTTTTGCGCATTTCTTCCGCGACACCTTTCTGTAAATCCTTATTGTTATTCGATTCGGGCATTCGACTATATTTGGGTATTAGTTTTTCTTTTCTATAGGGGGCATCTCCAAGGGTGTGGTTTCCTTGTCCCCTATATTGACTGGATTCTGGGGGCCCTCATGTTGTGACATTTTGTCGGCCATCGCTTCTTCGTCCTGGAAACTAATTTCTTGAGTCTTGATTTTTTTCAAAATCAGTTTTTTCTTCGTCACTGCTGTTGATATAATTATTTTCAGTCGATAACGACTTCTCGGGAGTCCTGTTCATCTTTTTCTTTGGCCAAATATCTGGGTCAGAATCGGACCTGTCATCTGATGGATTTTGCTTCGTGTTTTTATTCTTTTCATTTGATTTAGGCCCTCCGACATCCTTCGTGGGTCTTCCACGTTTCTGAGTAAGTGATAGGGATGCAATATATATTTCTCTAGCGGTGTTTTTCTTGGGCCTACCCCGTGTTCTTAGTTCTGGTTTTGGTGGATGAGTATCCCGTGGATAGAACTCTTCATTCTACCTGCTGCGTTGTCTTTTCAACGAGGTTCGAGGTCCTTCCTCTGAAGCAGGTTTATTATCTACTTTGGGTTCTCGTTGCCTTGCTTTTCTTCTAGTTAGCATCGCGTAAAATTGTTCTTTGACTGGATTTCTATTTCCTTTAGAAAAGAGTTTAACAAAAGGAATTGAAAAAGCTATCAAAATGCAGTGAATGGTATGTTACAATTAAATTTTGGCAGTTCTCAGTTCGCATTGTTTTGAATCGATTCCATTTTTAATTCCTTTAAGATTTTCCAAAACCTCATTAATTATTTCCTTCTCGAAAATGGTAACATTTTGAGACGTCAAAGGCATGGTTACACTATCTTTATTTTAGACGTAGGAATAACCGATTATCTCATCGCAATATGAGCCGATTGGTTCTTCTTCGTCTGATTCATCGCTAAGATCCTCCTCTTTAATAAAATAAACCGGATTCCTAGAAAATGCGTCCGCATTTACATTATTTTTTCCAGCTTTGTACACTACGTTATAAGTGTACTCGGATATCTTTAATCGCTATGTGATGGCTCTAGAACAAGGATCTTTGGTATCTAGAAACCAAACTAGTGGTTTATGGTATGTTACTGAAGTAAACTTCTCTCCATAAAGGTATTGGCGAAAATGTTTTACACCGTCAGCAACAGCGAGCACTTCTTTTTTGTAAGTATGGAATTTTTCCTCGTCATCGCTCTAAGCACAAGACCTATGTGCGATTGGGTTATCATTGCCTATTTGGCCTTGAGATAATAAACTCCATATTACGTAACCTGTCGCGACAGTTGTGAGGAGGAATAATTTAGTAAAATCAGGACACACTAGAATGGGCTCCTCACAAATGTCTGTTCAAGAGTCTCGAAGGCTACCTGCTGTTCATCCGTCCATTCAAACAAGTAGCCATTCTCTAGAAGTTGGGTCAGGAATGATGCTATTCTTGGAAACCCTAAAATAAACCGTCTTTAATATCTTACTAGTCCCAGAAATTGTTTAATATTTTTTGAGGTTTTAGGTATTGAAAATTGTTGTACCACTCTTAATTCTTTCATATCAGGGCGCATCGAGGCTATCTGAATAAATAACGATGTCGTCAAGAAAGAAGAATAATTCGGAACCTTATAAACCGGTAAGGACTATGTCCATTGGCCTTTGGAAAGCCGCAGGAGCTTTTTTCAGTCCGAAGGGCATTCTATCGAACTCGTTGTGACCGTTGTCATTTTGATCGGGTGAAAAACCGATGCCAGATCACACACTGAGAAACATTGGGCTCTCCTAGTTGGTCAAGGATTTCAGTGATATTTGGTAATGGATACGAATCGCCTATTTTTTTCAATTCAAGCGTCTGAAATCGAGAATCATTCGCAAACGTTACTTCCCGTCAAAACCGTTCTTTTCAGGGACGATCTACACTGGTGTATTGTATGGGGACTGTGAAGGTCTAATGATCCCTTGGTCTAAAAGTTCGTTGAGCTGTCGCGCTGCATCTTCCTTATGTACCTGCGGGTAGCGATACTGACAAGACATCATTGGTTTTTCACCGGTTGTTGGGATTTTGTGTTCCAATATACTTAATGCTCCTAGTATTCCTCCGGGTATGTAAAAACGATCGATATTTTGTGTAATGATTTTAATGACGTGAGCTAAATTTTCGTCATCAAACTGATCTAATCGGAGTAGTTTTTTCACGGTTTATACACGATCTTTTCCTATAATATTCAAAATTTTGCACAATTGATTCAATTTTTGATCGTGATTGAACAAACCTTGAAAGGATTCTTCTGGGCAATATTTTATAGGCATTCATATATGGTTATACGAAATTAAATTGTTGGCGAATTGAATTCATTGCTTTTTCTTGTACAATTGTTTCTTCAAAATCAAGTAATTCGATAGATAAAATTGGGATATTTATTGCTTGCATACAAGTATTCGCGATTTTCATAAATGCTCGACCATTGTTATTTCTTACCACAACATTTCCGAAATAGATTCCTTCGCCTATCAATAATTACGGAATATATCCCGTTTCTTTTTCTAAATTTTTTATCTTCACAAAAATGGTTGATATTGTTCCTGCTGGTATCGTTATAAATACTTGTAACTCAAAGGGGTAAAATAAATTGTCAATTTCTATTTGCTTCTCCGCATAACTAATACGTACATTGTTCCTTTCAAAAAATTCTGTTCCAAGTTCACCATCATGATCGGTCGAAACGCTATAGGGAATTGAAATAAACATTGTGAGGCGAACAAAAATTTCTATTTCTACTTGACCTAGAGTAAATACGGGGTGATCATTGATCACTGTAAGTCGTAAACGTTCTCCTCCATTCACATAATCCCCTGACTGGACAGCTTCTTCTTTCAGCAGGTTCGGACCGGTCCCAATATCGATCATCATACGTACTCAGTTAAACAAGCCTACTGCTTGTAAAGTAATGTATGGTATTGTACTACTTATCGCGAAATCTTCCTGTTCTGCATTTTTCCTGCTTGTTTTTTCAAAGTTAACCTTTTCTTCATGAATATTATGTGCGTTTACTTCACGTTGGATTTCTCTAATTTGAATTTTTCTGATGCATTTAATTCGTGTTTTGAGTCCCCACCGTTGCACCCATCGCAGGGAGGCTGTTCGCGTTTCCCGACTGAGGTGGTTCTAATCTTCTTGCATTATTTTTTTCTCTTAAAGCGCAATTTCTCAACATATCACCTGGATTTTTGCAATAATTGCAAATTACATTTCGCAAATTAAATGGAGGTTGTGCATCTTTTTCAAAATTTTGAGGACTATACTTATTTCGTAAATTTCCTGAATTTTGATTTTGAAATTTTTTTGGATATTGGATTTGCTTTCTTTGATTTTGGAGGTGATTATGTTGATTTGAGAAATTGGGTCAGGTGAGTGTCGTTGCGTTTTCTTTTTGCATTACAAGGGTTTGTGGTCTCGCTTATGGCGATATGAGGGCCGACTCTCAGGCGGTGTGTACCCTCCTGACATTGAAAGTATGCCGTCTGAGAATTGGTGTGTACCCAGAAAACAATATTGATATGTAGCTTCTTGTTTTACACTTTTCCTGTCCTATTTTCGCTTTTTCATTCATTTTGAGCCTTGTTCCACTGGGAATGTCAATGTGTAAATTCCCTATCATTCGTAAATGTTAAAGTTCTGAAATATCTGAACTAGATCTCTCTTTTCCTTTCTCATTTTTCGATTCTTCCGCATCCGCACGTATAATATTCCTGGTTCTTACATTTTGTACTTTTCTTTGGGGCCTTTCAGAAAAATTAAATCACCGCTTCATCTTTTGTGTAGATTTGCAAGTGAGCAAAAATGGCCTCCCAGCCCAGACGTTCGACGTCAAGTTTTAGAACAGATGAGGCCGATTTTGAAGAAAGAATGAGGCGAATTCTGTTTGAAGTGGATGATGAGCAATCTCAAGATGGCAATGATAGTGATGATGATGGGGATGTAGACACTATTGATGATTCGGACGATGATACTAACTATGTTGTTTCTAGTGATGAGTATAGTGAAAGTGACAGTTCCGATGATGAGTGTGACGTTGAGCGACTTCGGGCCACTAGGAATTCTCAAACATACACGACTGAAGAAATTGAGGGGGCAAGGGAAGAGGATGTAGACTTGGAAATACCCATTACCTACCTGGCAAAAGATGACTTTGAGTGGCATTCAGGTAAACCAAACCAACGTGACAGAACTGCACAGG
>JAUMHM010080989.1:0-13659 GCA_032362435.1 Melikaiella ostensackeni
ATTTATAAAACTAGAGGTCATAATCCCACCCCTAAATGATATTCATCGACCCTCAAAATAAACCCCTACCACTTTCAGCGCAACAATTCCAAAATGTTTACATGTAAAACTGTTATAAAGTATTTCAATTGGAAAAAGACACCCAAAGCACCTTTATAGAACTCCAGCTTATGATGTCAACCTCGAAATGACATTCAACAACCCCCAAAATTAACCCCTGCCAATTTTAACGAAATATTTCCAAAGTGTCTCCATGTAAAACTGTCATAAAATTTTTAAAACGAAAATAGACACTCAAGGCACCTTTATAAAACTCCGGGGTATGTTCTCAACCTCGAAATAATATTCAACAGCCCCCAAAATTAACCCTTACCACTTTAAACGAAATAATGAATGGATTAAGGGGGGTTTCTTATGGTTGCTTATTATTACTGTTGAGATGGGAATATCTTCTGGACTCCTGTAAAGGTTTCTGACGTAGTTATTTTCTGTTAAGTTTTTTTTGTGTTTTTAATTAAAGGCAGCTTAAATCTGGTTGAGTAAGTCTAGTTGTGGTGCTTCTTGAAGTTGTTGACTTTGACTGTGGAAACAAGTATATCCACTGGGGTTATTAGAGTGACTATTTTAAATTTAAAAGTGTTATGGCTGTTGAACACAAAGTTACTTCGGAATTGTTTCGTTGAAAGAACAAGGGGTGTATTTTAGGGGTTGTTGAATATTATTGTGAGGTTGATAACAAACCTGGAGTTTTATGAAGGTGAGCTGGGTGCCTAGTTCCAATTACATGATTTCATGAGTGTTTTACGTGTAGACTCTTCGAAGTTGTTTCGTTAAGGGTACCAGGGGTGAATTTTAGGGGAGCTTGAATATTATAGTTAGGTTAAGAACGTAATCTGGTGATTCGTGAGCGTGACCTGGGTGATCATTTTTAATTTATAAATTTTATGGCTATTCTACATGGAGGCACTTTGGAATTATTTCGTTAAAAGTGATAGGGGTTAATTTTGGGTGACACTGAATATTATTTCCAGGTTGAGAACATAGCCTGGAGTTTCATGAAGGTGCCTTGGATGTCCGATTTCAATTCAAATATTTTATGACGGTTTTACATGGAGACACTTTGGAATTATTTCGTTAAAAGTGATAGTGGTTGATTCTTGTGGTACTAATGGTCGCTTTTGGGTTGTTGGATATTATTTTAGGGCTGGGAGTATCCACTAGATTCTTGGCAAGGTGTCTGTGGTGAATATTCTTAATTTGAAATTTTGTTGGCTGTCATAGTTGATGGTAGCTTAGATGGGTTTTGTTAAATGTACTTGGGGTTGCTATTAGTGGTTGCTGAATATCACAGTGGGGATGAGTATATGAACTAGAGTCTAGGGAAGGTATGTCACGTGGTTATTTTCAATTTATATTTTTTTGCAGTTTTAGTAGAATGCAGCTGAGATGGGGTTTTTCAATGTACTAAGGGTGGTTATTTGGCGCTGTTGAATATTATTTTAGGGATGGGGATATCTACTAGAGTGTTGAAAAGGTCTCTGGGGCGATCATTTTCTATTTGAAATTTGTTTGGCTGCTTTAGTCAAAGGAAGCTGATATGAGGCACGTTTAATGTACTAGGCGTGGTTCTTGGGGGTCGCTGAATATTACAATGGGAAAAGGCGAATACATTCAAAATAAAACAAAGATTATTCTAATGAATTCAAAAGTATTCAATTTTTTTCATGAGTTCGAAAGTGTTCAAGGGAATTTTACAGAATTCAAGAGAATTCTACGAAATCAAAGCGAATTCTACGTAATTCAAGAGAATTTTGCTGAACTCAGGAAAATTCTACTGAATTCAAGAGAACTCTACAAATTTCAAGAGAGTTCTGCTGAACTCAAGAGAATTTCACTGAATTCACGAGATATTTATATACAATTCAAGAGAATTGTACAGATTTTGAGGAAATTCTGCCGAACTCAAGAGAATTCTACTGAATTCAGGAGAATTTTACTGAATTCAAGAGAATTCTACTGAATCCACGAGAAATCCTGCTAAATTCAAGAGAAAATTCTACAAAGTTCGAAAGAATTCTACCAAACTCAAGAGAATTCCTCCTAATTCGAAAGAGTTCAACAGAATTCAAGATAATTTTACAGATTTCAAAATAATTCTGCTGAACTTGAAAAAATTCTACTGAATTCAAGAGAACTCTACTAAATTCAAGAGAATTATACAGAATTTGAGGTAATTCTGCTCAATTTAAATCCAGGAGAATTTCACTGAATTTAAGAGAATTCTACTAAATTAAAATGAATTCTATTAAATTGATAACAATTCTGACTGATTTGGTTTGCTAAGGGAAAAAGATATTTCATAAGTTTTGTGTCTTGTCGAAGTGTGAAGCTACACCAGAGAGTCACAACCTACTGGAAAAGCGAACGGAGGGGAAATTATACGAACCGAACTTGTTTATGGACACACTCTCATCGATGGCACATGGACTGTCTACCATCTAACGCGTGCTTCTGATTTTTAATCTTTATAGTAATTTTCAATTACTCGGTAATTATTAACTCTTGCAAACATTTTTCATATTATTTTTTACTACATTTTTATTCTAGAACTCAAAAATACAAAGATGTTTTTGAATACTGGGACACCCTGTATATGGCTAAAGTCATGTCTCCCATGTGCCCTTCAAAAGAATATTTTTTATTGACAGCCTAGTAATCATGCTTTAATATCTTTACAAACTTCAATACGTAATTATATGTGTATGGTATTAAGTTAATGTGAATAATGCATTCATATTCAAATACTTCCATTTCAGTGCGTGCTACTTCGTGAAAAATATTGCCAATCTGGAAAATGCTTCTCAAGAAATGATGAAATTTTATCCTCACTCTCAAGGTTTGTTTTACAAGGATTCCAAATATAGCCCCAAAATTAAATCTTTCATTGTACTGCACATTGCAAATATTAGATGAAAAATTTTCCGCTCCGTAGATATATTTCTATTTCAAATGTGAGTACCACTATGGACTGAAGAGAAAATGTGAATTAAATATTCGTTGAATGAAATAAAAGAGTTGAATTTTTACGTTTAAACTCGAATACAACACCCTTTAGGGCAAATACAACTTATCCTATATAACTCATGTCCACGTAAGATGAGATATTGAGTTGAAAGATATAGTAATTAACTGGAAAGTCCTAAGGAAGATTTATTTGATTTCGAATATGTGAATGAGACCCTGAAAGAAGAGATATTCGAAGTCGTAGAAATACAAGAACGTGCGTGAAACGATGCATGGATGTAACGGAAGCAAAAAAGGTATGTAAGGATACACTGAAAAAAACATTGTGGTTGAGAGAACTGTAAAAAAAGAGTAATCCTAACTAGAAAATACAGTTCGTCTTGGCGACAACTAGACCTTCGATAGTTGGCCCTGCTGTAGATTACAGTTGTCCCTACAGTATAACACAGTTGAAGGAATAAAATATATGGTTCTCTCAACTATAAATCGCAGTTGGAGCATTTCGGAAACTGTATAGTTCTCTTAACTATAAATTGTATTTCGAGCATCTGAGGAATAATATTGTTATCTCAACTGCATATTACAGTTAGAGCAACTGAGATGCAGCATTTTAATTAACTACGAATAAGAGTTACACGGGATAAATATTGCACTTGTTATAACATATATGTATAGAATAAATTGAACACGAATGAAAATACTAGAGCATTTATTTCTCTTGATGAACATGTACAATCAGACTTATTAACTGAAACAATGTAAAATTGGTTATCAATTAATGCACTAGAATAAGTTTTGCACAAATATTAACTATAAAGGGATATTATTTTATCCGTCGTTCCATCGCTAACTTTATAAGCTCCAATGTGCTCATCGAATAATGAGTCTAATACGTTAATATTAACGTAAAAGTGCTTAATGTCGGATCCATGTCTTCTTTTATATAAAACTTCTATTTTCCCGAAAACAGGAATATTATCGTCAATTTTTATAACTACAATGAATCACATTTTATTGTAACGTTTTCGAAACAAACTTTTTCAATAACTTGATACGTCAAATTATTGTTACTGACGATGCTTCTTTCATCTCAAATCGCAAATTTTTGTGATCTGAAAGACACATTTTGTGAAAAAAAAGTATTCTGAAAAAAGTGATCACACAGTCCTAGCTGATGCTTCAACGCGATACCATAACAAATGTTTCTCCTATTGTGACTGACATGGCAATACTGTTTGAATGAGCGATGCTTTCCTTCAAAGCGCATGGAGCAAAAATGACATAAAGACCTAGTTGTGTCATGACGTAAGAGTTATGAGAAGCAAAGTGGTCTTTTGATCGAAGATGTTCCGGGAACAGTTTCAAGTACAATTCATTGTACTCAGTAATGAGAACTTGCAAGATTTGTGACGTTTCTTTGGTTATACCGGTTTGCAAAATTGTATTTAAAATAGTCCTTAGCAGTTTGAATGAGGTTCAATGCTCATCATTTGGATTGTAAATTTTGTCACCAATTATGATTCCAAAACTTAAGACAAATGTCTTCATTTGAGACGCAGTCATTTGTAATTTCTTTTTTTTCAAATGTGACTCAGAAATAAGAGGAGGTCTGTTATCGTGATTATTAATGACAGTGAATTTTATGCGCCAACTCAAAGTTTTCGATGTAAAATAACTTTTTTAAATGCAACAGTTTATTATCAGAAGCATAACATATGAAGAAATTCCTTCCAAATAATCATGCATAATATCCACACAAATGTTTTTAGTCACATGAAAATCGTTTAGCTCGTTGAATATGCAATCTTCTTTGATACCAGTTTCATTACTTTCAGACATCGCAAGAACTGTTCCGTAATTTTCTTCATTTCTGAGAAGACCAATATCTTCCTCTATGATTATTCTTGCGTCTGATGAGAAAGCCTTACAAACTCGACAATAGAAATTACCATTGAATCCTTCCACGAACCCCAAAATTCCCTTTACTATAAACCCAAATTATCTCCGACAACTGCAGCTAATTTGAAATATACTTTAACTTTTCTTCCATTCTCCAAATTGACCGAAATTCCATCATCCCCTAAGGTCATCATCATTGTTCAAGAACTCATGAAGTGTTCGTAGTATATCTTGAACCTTAGAACGAGTCAGAGTATTATCTGAATACAATTTTGACACTATTTTAAATGCATTTTGGCGTAGTGAATTTTTAAAACTCATTTTTTCGAAATCATTGTTAGTTTCGTTATCAATTTCTACTCTAGAATTCAAATAGGTAGTACAATCCGCGTTTATGTCTTCCATTAATTTTTCATTTAAATCAGTATTGCCTTGTGAAAACGTACGGTAATATCAAAAGAGCCTGATTTTCGATGGAAACGTCTGAAAGTGAAAGCTTTATTGTATTGTAATCGATCTTTTCATTCGATCTATCCTTTTTTTTGACCTACCAGAAGTAGGAATCAATAGGTCTTGACAGACTTTCTCATTTTTTGCCAGTTTTATAATTCTTGGAGTGACAAGCTACCAATCTTTGCCCATCTGATTCAATTCGCATATCTTCAGCAAGTCAAAATAAATCTGAATCTGCAATCACAGTTATGATATACCATTACATGAACAACACATACATGTTAATATTATCAATATTCATCAAAAACTACCAATTTTATTCCAATGTTCTCTTGCAAGAATGGATTTTTCTGAAAATATTCTTGGATTGACGAGTTGTTTTTCTGTCTCGATTCAAAAGTTTCCACCTATTTACTTTCTGAATGTGGGTCGTCAGGTGACATCAGTTGTAATGCAGTCAATGATATTTCGACCCTTGGAGTTCCTGGTGATTCATTTCTTGTTCTCTTTTCAGTTGCTAAAAATTTCCTGGAGTTTGCTAAGTTGTAATACAACTTTCCTTCTTGCGTCAATTTTGTTTTAGGATCGTCAGGTTTGTAATACAGTTACGATTCCTCTTTAAAAACTGCATTGATTTCATCGGCCCGAAAAATTAGAACCGAAGGTCCAGTTCTGAAAATGAATTTTATCTTGAATATGTCGTAAATTATTGCAATATCATAATTCTCTATACGTTACATACTTTTTTCGGTTTCCAAGGAGGTACTCAACGATAATTTTGCATAATCTATCTCTATCGGGAGTACGCAAAGTGGACGAATGAGAAGTTCTTGACTGAATGCACTTCGTGATAGCAGAGATTTCAGAGCCTGTTAAAACATTAAAACCATAGCTTGAAATGAGTAACTTGTGAATATCGTTTTCTTATAACTATCTCACTTCTTACATAACTCACCCTTCCTCGATTTTCATGCCCAGAAGTCCCAGTAGTTTCGATATTTTGCGAAATCGGCGCCTCAACAGAATTATCTATTGGTACAGATTCAGATTTTCCTCCACTGGATTCGTTCAGTATTTCATCATGTACAGAAGATTCTTCATGCAATATAGACTGATTCGATGAATGCGAAGCCTGATCGTCATGCAGCGAATCGATTGGGATCTGAAGAAGTAAAAATTTTCGTAAATTATCGATTTTCAATTTAATATAAGTACAGTGAACATTACTGATATGTATTAAAAATTGTAAATTGCAACGAATAATAATAAAACGTTATCGGAAAAATAAAATTTGTTCCATGAGCATTGTTTCACTTTAAGAATAGCTAAATAATGCCTCTCGAGTAATTAATTATCATATATAAGGCATTTTTCGAATTTCACATTTTCGCTCCGGCGGCGTACATAACATTTACTTTTTGATTTGAAACAAATTTATAAATATTATTACTTACTTCAATAGATTGTCTCAAAAGCTGTTCTCGCTTCAAAAGAAATGCATAGTAATCCAATTTTTCGGGTATTATACTTTCCAATCGAAAGTCAGGTACAGTGAAAAAATTAGACGAGGCAATATTGCTACCTAAAAATTGTTTCCATAAAAAGTTAGTCATCGAGGAGGAAATAAAAAATATTGATATCTGAACAAAATATCGAAATTTATTCACAATAAACATGCAACCCAATTATATTCCAGCAAACAAAACCTCAAAACTAGCAACTTTGAAATACCAGTTAATGCGTACTTTGAAAAACATCGACGTACAAAGCAAGCCAGAAATCATTTAAAACATTCTTCACAAAGTCATCTGCCATTGTTATTTTCCACGATTATTGCAACCAGAAAAGAAACTCCACGATACTACGAGAAAATGTACAGTTTTTGTACAGCAATATTTTTTGAAAATGGAAATTCATGTGCATACAATAAAAACTTACCGTGATACCAAGCGATTCATACAAAGCCTTTTTCACAATATATTTTTCTGCGAAACACTGAGTCCACGCATTTTTTCTCATGAAAATAACCACACGTGGCTCGACTCGTCTTTTCTACGAGAGAACGGAGAGGGGAAGGAAGTATACACTGCGCAGGCGCTCGCTTTGATTAGACGAACTGCATTACCGACAGTTTTCACAACTGTGACTTTGAATTGTGGCAAATGTATTTTATAGTAGCGTGAACTGCGAAGATTAGTTGGCGCCAAAACGAACTGTAAAATAGAGTTGGAGGTCTGGAACTGCGAACGTAGTTGCAGCAACTATGAAATAGTTGAATCGACTGCGAAATACAGTAAATCTAACTGTAAACGGTACAACTATTGAAATATATTTGTCATAAATATACCCGATTTTTTTAGTGTAAACCCCCTTGCCCCACCTCGGAGCCAAAAGGTTAAAAAGAGATATTTCGAGATGCAGCAAAATTTGGGATGGAGTCAATAATAATTAGATACACTGACTGTAGTTTTGGTCAGAATTTTTCCTATGTGCACATCATTTTCAATTAACGAATGAAATATGTACCAAAATAGCAAGTGCTATTAATTATCTCTGTCTTATTTTCAGGTAATTATGCTTTTCTAATCTAATAATGTTTTCATTATTTGTACCTGTTGTTTATCTATAAGTTACTCCTGATGAGGATGTGTAAATTAGCTTCGAAATATGTGGTCCTCATAGCATAATAAAGACGGAGAAGAAGAAGAGTGAGAGGTTGGTTTGGTTGACTCTTTCTTTTTATACCTCTTTTTTTCTTTTTGTGATAGATATATTTCGTAAGAAATTTCGTAAGAAAGTAGATTTCATTTCGATCTTTAAAAAATCCTAAAAGAGAGACATTAGGCAAAGATTTGTTCCAATCTTCCGGGTTGCCTATTGAGGTATTAATGATAAACTCAATTTACAAAATTTGTCTATTTTACTCAAATATAGTACACAAATATAAGGAAATTAGCAATTTTTAGAGATGTGTTATTGTTTTCGATTATTACCGTTTTCTATTGTGAAAAATGGAATCATCTGAATAGATTGGTTCTAAATCAACCTACGTCATTTTCTTATAAGAATTTTTATAACTTCTTCTATAAATTCAGCGAGACAAATTAGACTTGTTGTATAGGTCAATTGACATTTATAAAAAATAACTAAAATCTGAATCATACACTGATATCTTAATTTTGATTGCATCTTCATCTCTATATGCAAATTCTTTTTAGTCATGGATTCAATTTGATTGCTGGTCAAATCCTTGAACATTTTGTCATCGATTTTTAAACGTGGGAAGATTCAGTGGACAGACATTTGGGCAGATTGTGCAAAATTCAAGGCTTGAGAGATTTTGAAAGAATTTCGCATGTGGAATGAATGAATTAAAATTATCATAAATAAAAAGCAAAATTTGCTAAAAGACTATCTATTTGTTAAATACTGTCATCTTCATATCCAAAATATATCAATTTGAAGAGACTTTCATTTGAAGCTATTTTTCATGAAGCTATCTATAACATCATAATTGTATTAATATTTATATTATTTTGAAATCACTTTTAAGATACTTTACAAAAGCACTAAAAATAATTTGATTCAGTTTAAAAAGTTCAAGACCAATATCTTTAACGTTGAAAATTCGAATGTTCCAAGTCAAAATAATAATTTTTTTGGAAAATTCCTTGTTTCAGATTTTAATTATAATTACTTTTTCTTAAATTCTCGGATTAAATTCAGTATTACATATTTGAATGTATCTAGAATTTCCATTTTTTCAATTTGAGTACTTAAAATTATAAATTTCCAATAACAAATGTTAACAAACTGTCAATGTTTTTAACTTGCAATTTTTTATTCTGATTTTTTTATTTAGGTGCAGGTTTAAATTTTTATTGAAAATTGTTCCTTTCGGAATATTTCCCACGTACACTTGTAAAATATTGAAACTATTTGAAAACATGAGAATGGCAGATTTTCGTCTCATAAATGTTAAAACTGCGTATTTTTTACAAAATCACGAAACTATAGTAAGGACTTTTTAGGTCATGTCAAATCCGTGCAATATATGTGTTCTTTAGTATGCCAAAATTTCGAAAAATTTTCGTACTGTAATTTAAGAATTTAGGAAAATATGTGAATGACAACTGAATAAGGACCAAAAATAAAACTATTTCTGCATTAAATGATAGAAAATTTAGTCAAAATTGTGCAAGGGAAGTGAAAACTTTTTTTTTTCATTTTCTGTTATTGAGGGCGGAAAAACCAAATGGTGCTTATTCAGTTGTCATATTTAAAAGTTTAAAATACACTTTTTCGAGTGAAAAGAGAGATGATTTTACATAATTCTAATATTTATCGATAAGAAGTGTCCCAAATTACTGTAAATCATTAAAATGTTAATTTAAAAAAATGATTCCTTACCCAGTTGTCATTCTCATGTGGTCATTTGTATTATAAACGTCTACCTTTATAAATTTTGCATGTGTAAAATGTTTAAATATAAACATTCAAAATTGGACACTTCTCAAGCTTGAAAAATTGGTCAATCCTGAACGTATTAATTTTTAAAGTTGCAATACTTCCAAATTTTAAAAAATTGTTAAATAATTGAGTTCTTATCATTCTGAATGGAAAAAATGCCAGATTGTTGAATATTTAAGGCTTCAATTTGGAAAGTCTCCCATTTGAATTGTTGAAATTTGTATAGTATAAATTACAATTTTAAATTGGACAATTTTGAACATTTTAATTTAAAATTTTCAAATTTCAAAAGATCATTTAGAATTCTTTAATTTCAAACGCTTCTAATTGAGAGTAGATAAATTTAAGAAAATTTTAGCTTGAAATTGTTCATTCTTAAAAATCAACAATTCACCAAAAATCATTATCTTCAATCTAAAAATGTTCACTTTTGATTAATTTCCCATTGAAACTCTCAAATTTTCGCGATTCATTTTTAAACTTTATCCATTTTGACCGATATTGGTTTAAAGTATTTAATTCTTAGAGGGTTTACATTTAAAACTATTGAATTTCGAGTAGTTCAAATTTAAAGATATATCAATAGTAATTAATAAATCAATAGTTAGTAAATAATTAATAATTAATTCCTTTATTAAATGGCAAGTCTGTAATTATTGTAAAATTTCAGTGCCAGAAAGGTTCATTGAATCCAGTGTCAGATACACTGGATTCGTATTCAGCGACCCCAAAAACATATTAATATGATGGTCTGGTTCAGTGGATATGCAATTTTTTCTTTTCTGTGTGCCTGTGATTTTTAAAGTTGCAATCCTTCCAAATTTGAAAAAATTGTTGAATATTGAGTACCTATAGTTCTAAATGGAAAAATGTCAGATTGTTGAATATTTAACGCTTCAATTTAGAAAGTCTCCAATTTTAAATGGTTGAAATTTGAAGGGTTCTGGGGCATAAGTGCCAGAACCCGAATTTTTTCAGGAGTTACAAAAAACTGTCTATTCTAACACATTTAATTAAAAAAAATAAACAAGAAATAAGTTTCGAGCTATTAGTTCTATTCAACTGTGAAAGGAGCTCTTAAAAAAAGCAACCATTTGCGAGAAAACCCTTTATGAAAGGAACGGTGCTTTTTAAAAATGCCGATTTTTACTCAGAAAGAGTTGCGCAACCTTTTCATTTTTTAATTTAAAAGAAAAACGAGAAATTACTTTCGAGATATTATTTAGCTCTATCGAATTGCGAAAGGAGCACTTGAAAAAAGAAACCATTTGCGAGAAAACCTTCATCGAAGAACGGATCGTCCCAAAAAACGCCGGACCAGATACGGAAAAAGCTGTACAACTTTTTTATTTGTTAATTAAAAAAAACAAACAAGAAAGTACTTTCGAGCTATTACTTAATTCTATCCAAACGTGAAAGGAACATCCTGAAAGAAGCAACCACCTTTGAGAAAAGCCCTTGCAAAGGGTACGGCGCGTCTCGAAAAACGAAAATATCGACATACAAAAAGTCGCATAGCTTTTTTATCTTTTAATTGAAAAAAAACAAACAGCCTAAATTATATATATGTTTTAAATTAATGGTAACCCAAGAGAGTATGAAATTATAGAACTAAGAGATCAAGGAATGAATTTGGGATGGATGTGAATTTTACATGTTGCTAAAGATCGCATGACAAGACATGTTACTATGATAAAACGACAAAAATTTCAAAAATCTTTTAAAAATATATGTAGAACAGAAAAAATATTTTAAAATATGGGAAAAATGACTATTTCCACAATTAATTTGATTTTAACTTCAGCGTTCTAAAATATATTCTCATTTTATAGTATGATAAATTGATACGGAACTTACCGGACATTTTATAAAAAATATTACGCAAAAATAGTGATCATAATTTACTGTTATTTGGAATCAACGTTGATGAGTCGATTTTTAACGATGCTAAAATTTTCGTAAGTATAAAATTAACAATTTTGACTGCATTAGGAATAGTTTGAATAATTATTTTCGAGTTTTATCTTAAAGTAGCAATGCAGCGTGACCAGACAATAAATTTGTGGACCAGAATTTGAAGTGATTTTGAAAATCCTTAACTCCAAAATATTAAACTCTACTCTTGACATTTATCTTTTTCAACTCAATATAAGTTATACATGTGAATCTCAGATATTCAAAAAATGGTGCTAATATTATTTAGCATTTTTTCATTTTAAATTTGTAGTTTGGGACAGGTGCGTGACAGGACATTTTGTGTATTTTCTTATTTATGATTTCTAAACGAAATCGTCAAAAAAAAATTGATTTTACTAAATTGTGCTTTGAAATAAGTAGTTTACTGAGATATTTTAAAAAATCTATTATTCAGAGGAAAAGTCGAAAATGACTGGAACTTAAAGTGGTCAACTTTTTCAGCAATCACCCATAAATAAATAATTCTTTGCAATGCTCAACGACAACAAAATATTTTCTCTCAAATGAAAATGCTGAATATATTTATTTTTTCCAAGACTGTTGAATTTTCAACGAAAAAGTTCATTTGCAATCAATCAAAAGCAGTTGCATTTTTAACAAAAAGGGATAAATTTTCAATCAAATAGTTGCATTTTGATCTAAAAGAGATAAATTTTTAATCAAAAATGGAATAGTTAAATTTTCGGATTAAAAAATTATTTTCCAACCAAAAATTAAACGAATTTTCAACCATTTGAACCAAAAAGATGAATCTTCAACCAAAAAGGACGAATGTTCAAAAAAATAGTTGGATTCTCAACGAACCAGATTAATTTTCAACCAAGAAGATTAACTTTCTACCAAAAATGACGACTTTTCAGCAAAATACATGACTTTTCAATATAATGGATGAATTTTCAACTAGAAAATATCAATTTTCAATTAAAAATATAAATTTCCAACAAAAAATGGAATGGTTACATTCTCAGTTAGAAAAATTAAATCTTAACCAAAGATATGAAGTTTCAACTAACATCAGGAATTCCCAACAAAAAAAAAAGAATTTTTAACAAAAGAGATAGTTGAATTTTGAACCCTAAAAGATGATTTTTCAACCAGGAAGATGTATTTTCTACCAAAAAAGACGAATTTCAACAAAATACGTGAATTTTCAACCAGATAGTTGAATTCTCAAACAAAGAAGATAAATTTCCAACTAAAAACGGAATAGTTAAATTTTCGATTAAAAAAATTAGTTTTCAACCAAAAATGAAACGAATTTTCAACACAATAGTTAAATTTTTAACCAAAGAGATGAATCTTCAAAATGAATTTTTAGCAAAATACTTCAACTTTCAACCAAGTAATTGAATATTTGACCAAAAAAATGACTTTTCAAAAAAATATTTAAATTTTCAACAAAATAATTAAATTTTCAACCAAACAGTAGTATTTTTAACTAAGCGAGATGAATTCCAAACTGTTCCGAACCAAAAATATAATAATAGACTTTTCAACAACAAAAAATTAACTATTAACCGAAAATAGTTGGATTTTCTTAATGGTTTTTATTATTTTAGTTCGCATTTAAGCGAAAAAACGAGAAAAAGGAAACGTTTTTTGCAAACAGGGGAAAAAAGAAGAATGCTTGAAAAAAGGGAAATAAGGGAAAGAGTGTAAAGCGAGGTGTGAAGTCTGAAATATGAAAGTGATTTTCAAATTTATCAAGTTATTATGGAACGGTACCATTGCAGGGCCATATTGCGCAAAATTCTCCAACTTTTTAAAAGTTTATTCATTAATTTTGTTAAGTGTATAATTTAATTTTGTTCCTAATGTTACTTCGACAGTCCACCC
>JAUMHM010081000.1:0-13658 GCA_032362435.1 Melikaiella ostensackeni
GAAACGAGACCAGAACCGAACGAGTTACGCTTACCCCGAAAGGGATTTGGCTTAATGGTATAATAATAATAATAATCTACAAGCCAAGTGTGAGACTAATTGTTCTACCAGCCATCTATAAACCAAATGTGATACCAAGTCTTTCACCAGTCATCTATAAGCCAAATGTGACATCAACTGTTTTCTCGACCGTATATGAACGTGAATGTTCTGCATCAAAAAGTAAGTCTACCATATTCACTTGTAAGTTGATGACGCACGCATTGAGTCTTTCCGCCGGCTAATGGGGAAGCGCTTCTGGTAGGATAACAAGTTGCTAAAATTAACTCAAAACTAACTTAAACGTAACCTATAGAGTAATTCAATACTAATTTCAAACTAACATTGAAGTAATCTTAAAAATGTAATTAAAACCTAAGTAGGCTAACTTGGACTATCTTAAAAATTGATAGGGGAGGGCAATTAAAACTAAACATACAGATACTTATTCAACGAAAACCTTACAACTGGTTTTACAAAAACAGTTCATATTGGCTATAAAAAATCTTTGAATCTACAAGTATCTTCATTAGTTTCTCCACTCCACCACTGATTGGTTGGTACTGAACAAGACGGTCATGTATAATGAGGCAATAGACCGCTGTGTAAGTTGGAAAATTAGTGCTAGATTCAAATTCTAAGCATACATCTACTGATGCTAGTTTGAGAAACTCATTTTGTTTTGAACAATCCATAACAATGAGTAGGGCATCATGCATAAAAATACTCTTTTTAGCAAAGTTTCTGGTTCTTTCCCATAGTAAAGATTTTGAAAATTAGCATACATTTTATACGATGATGCAAACTGATTTTGATCAAAGTTCAAATTCAAATTACCATATGGATAATATTGAGAATTTAAAAAGAGTTTCACATTTGTAACGCTACAATGGTCGGAGAAATTAGACAATTTTTTTTCGCTAATCTTTCCGACCTATTTTGGAATCCCAATATGACACATCGAGGTTTCTCTAACTGTGTGTTTGCAATCTTCATCCGCCACAATTTTTTTTTTTAGTGTCTGGAATAAGAGGAAGAGGATATTCATACATTTTCCAGGTTTGAAAACTTATTGATATAAGCGAATCCTCTTCAATATACTTTAGCAGTTGTAACTTTTGACGATCTGCTGGTAATAAATAGTGAACCATTCACTCCACTCCATTAAGTAAAATTTAAAATTCTTCATGATCTCCTACTGCAGGTTGAATTTGCATGTTTTATCCTTAGCTTAATTTACTTATTTATATAAGAGCTTTATTATTATTATACCTAAATCTAATTATCGTAACTAGTGAATAAGAAATCCAGTATTATATTCATTATGATATTACTTATTGGATAATCTTATATAAAATTTGAGATACATGCGTAAAATCTATATTATTAAAAAGTCCATCAATATATCGCAGATAAAGCTACCTCGAGGAGGCAGCTTCTTGCATCTCCTCCAGGGTGCCATCTTCGAAAACTTTTAGGAGCCTTGGAGGTAGAAATGTTGTTAATGTATCATCCAGCTCAACAATGATTCTGGCAATGACACTTGATAAAAATAATTAAATTAAGTTAAAAAATAATTGAATTAACTCTAAACTCATAGGATAGGAAGTATATTCACATATTTGTTTCTATTCAGTAACATTTCTTCATCAAAAATTTTAACCTAGTCTTATAAAAAAAATCCTAATCCAGTTTTCTTTTAAATATAGAATTCAAATTGATTATGGAAATCTGTAAGTGTAGTGTTGTTCACTTCATCTATACTTGTCGATGCATTCGTCATCGCTCGTTTATTTAAAATCTATTTTCTGAGAATCATGACGTTATTTACTGCACAATTGTTAATGTGTTGAGAATGATGTGAGCATACAGACATGTATGATTCGAAGAGGAAGACTAGAGGTTGAGCATCATCCTGGAGGGGGAGAATAGCCAACTCCTTAAAGAGAAAGTCGTTGTATGGTCTCTTGGAGCATTGAACATCCACAATGTAGTCCATCTTGACTGAAAATGATATTTCTAGCCGAAATCAACTTTTTTATACTTTACTCACACCCTCCCCCCTCCACTCAGCATTACCCCCACCACCTCGCAGCTTCTTCACCACACCACCGATTGGTTGTTACTGGACAATGCGATTGTGTAAGATTAGGCAATAGGCTGTTGTGTTATTAGGGAAATTAGTACTTGATTCAAATTCTAATCGCAAGTCCACTAGAGCCTATTTAAGAAACTCATTTTGTTTTGAGCAATCAGTAACAATTAGTGGAGCATATTCCTCAAAAGTCTCTTTCTTTAGTAGAGATTCAGGCTCTTTTCCATAATAATATGAAGATTGAAAATCAGCATACATCTCATACAATAGAGCAAATTGATTTGGTCAAAGTTTAGATTTAAATTACTGTATGGGTATTATTGAGAATTTAAGGAAAGTTTTACATTTGTGATGCAACAATAATCGAAAATATTGGCATATTTTTTTATCATTGATCTTTCCTGTCTGTTTGAAAAGCCAGAATAATATATCGCGGTTTCTCTATCTGTGTTGAAGTTTTCACAGTTCACACATGCGCCTGTGTAGTGGGAATTGGAAGATAATAGAATGGATGTGGATAGCGAATGAATTGTCAGTAGGGAATGAGTATGTGTGCCGTATATACGAGTAGATTGTAAGCTAACATTGTTAAGATATTGATGATATTGGAATGAACAACAACGTCATATGTACAGACCATCTTCCTTATTTTTCAAAAGAAGCCTTACATCTAGTTGATACATAAGTTTAATAATAATTTGATGTCAAAGTAACTATACTTTAACTATATTCTAACTTTACTTTAGCTATATATAACTATAATTCAACTATACGTCAACTAAAGTTGAATGATAAATTAACTATACTTAAACTATAAAAGCGTTTCTGTCCAGGAAATTCCGAGAAAACGCTATATTATTTTTACCTCTGCCCCCGGTCGATTCTCGCAGGTTCGACCGTCGTCCCAACATATCCCGTTTGCACTAGGAGTAAAAAATACATTTTTCTCGAGGAAGTTGACTATTCAACAGGAATTGGTCGTTGCCCTGAGCTTACTGGGATGACTCCTCAGTGTACAATACCTTACTTGTGCACCAGACGTAAAAAATACATCTTCCTCGAAGAAGTTATGCAGTTCAACTCTCTGACACTAAGGGCTGCGCAGTAGAGTTATGTCGTACTTCCTGATGCGCACTAGAGTTATGCTGCATTTACAGCTGCGCAGTAGGCTTCTATGGGCCTTATGGTTGCGCAGTTAAACACTATGACACTAAAGGCTGCGCAGTAGAGTTATATCGTACTTCCGGATTCGCAGTAGAGTTATGTCAAATTTCCGGCTGTGCGGTAGACTTCTATACTGCTTATGGTTGCGCAATTCAACTCTATGACACTTAAGTCTGCGCAGTGGAGTTAAGTCGTATTTCCGGATGCGCGCTAGAGTTTTGCCGCATTTGCGACTGCGCAGAACACTTCTGTGGGCTTTATGGTTGTGCAGTTCAACTCCATGACACTAAAGGCTACACAGTAGAGTTATGTCGTACTTCCGGATGCGCACTAGAGTTATTCCGCATTGACAGCTGCGCAGGACACTTCTGTGGGCTTTATGGTTGCGCAGCACAATTGTATAACACTTAAGGCTGCGCAGTAGAGTTAAGTTGTACTTCTGGAGCGTACTAGAGTTATGCCGCATTCGCGTCTGCGTAGTTTTTTTGTGGGCTTTATGGTTGAGCAGTACAATTGTATAACACTTAAGGCTGTTTATGGTTAGGCACTACGATTGCATGACATTTAAAGCTGCGCACTAAATTTATGTCGTTCTTCTAGATGCATGCGATATAACACTACAGCGCATCTGTAACTGTAGTATAACTTTACTACGCAGCCGTGATTACGACATAACTACAATGCACAACATTGAATTCCACGTAAGTCTACTTCGCAGCCGAATATGCAGCATTATTCTACTGCAAGTATGACATTACTCGACTGCGCAGCCTTAAGTGTTATACAATTTTATTGCGCAACCATAAAGCCCACAGAAGTGTCCTGAGCAGCCGCAAATGCGTCATAACTTTTGTGCGCATCCGGAAGTACGACACAACTCCACTGCGTAGCCTTTAGTGCCATTGAATAGAACTGCGCAGCCATAAACACTATAGAAGTCTACCGCGCAGCCAGAAATTCGACGTTACTCTAGTGTGCATCCGGAAGTATGACATAACTCTACTACACAGCCTTTAGTGTCATAGAGTTGCACTGCGCAACCATGAAGCCCGCAGAAATGTCATATGCAGCTGTAAAGGCTGCATAACTCTAATGCGCACCCGGAAGTACAGCATAACTTCACTGCGCAGACTTAAGTGCCATAGAGTTGAACTGCGAGATCATAAACACTATAGAAGTCTACTGCGCAGCTGGGAATGCAGCATAACTCTAGTGCGCATCCAGAAGTACGCCTTAACTCTACTGCGCAGCCTTCAGCGTCATAGAGTTGAACTGCGTAACCATAAAGCCCATAGAAGTATCCTGCGCTGCCGTAAATGCGGCATAACTCTAGTGCGCATCCGGAAGTACGACGTAACTCCACTGCGCAGACTTAAGTGTCATAGAGTTGACCTGCACAACTTCTTCGAGGAAGATGTATTTTTTACAACTGGTGCACACGGAAGATATTGTACAATGAGGGGTCATCCCAGTAACCTCCGGCCAACAACTAATTCCTGTTGAAAAGTCAACTTCCTCGAGGAAAATGTATTTTTTACTCCTAGTGCAAACGTAATATGTTGGGACGACGGTCGAACCTGCGAGAATCGACCGGGGGCAGAGGTAAAAATAGTATAGCGTTTTCACGGAATTTTCTGGGTCCATTACATTCTGAAATATGCAACCGGAAAGTTATTGGAATTTCCACGGAATTTCCAGCTGGAATTTCCGTAGAGTTTCTGTGGAGTACTTTCCGGGGAATCCTTTCACGTGGGCACATTCCTACCCCCTGTCGTTTTCCAATATTTATGGTGACAGTATGTCACTGTATTTGGATAAATATTGTCTAAACAAAAAAAGTTTCAAATAGAAGTTGTAGATCATGAAGAAGTTTCGCTTCGCCCATCCTGTTCACGCGGGCGTAACTAGCCTTCCAGGAATTAAGTATACGCATTGGTACAGTATTTCTGAGATATTGGCTTCTGGATTTTTCATATTAATCGTCGTTTATCTCGAAAGCTATTAGTCGCAGAGTAAAAATGTGTTTCACATAAAATACCTGTACATGTTTTTAAAAGATCTACAACCTTTATTTGAAGTTTTTTCGTAAACTTTTATTATTTACTAAGATAAACACAAAAAACCATGATTTTTATGGGTTTTTCATTATTTTCACCATGAAAATCGAATTTGCGGGTATTTTCACTATCATTTTCGTAATTCGCGAGTCAAAATACATGGATATACGCAGTTTTGAATTATTCGGAAGTATGTACTATTCGGAACTTTATCCTTTCTTTTAATTGAGGTTTTAATGATTAACTCAATTTACTGGAGATATCTATTTTTCTTAGATATATTTTTAAAAATTTTGATGAAGTTATCAATTCTTTAGAAATGAGTTATTGGTTTGGATTATTACCTTTTTCTTTTTGAAAAATGGAATAATCTGAATAGATTGGTTCTAAATGAACCCACATAATGAATGATAATATATATATGTGACAATATAATAATCCAATCCAATTATAAAAAAGTACGCGACACCATTTTCAATTAATATCTCGAAACTATTATTGTCGGGAAACCCGTGTTCATGATTGGCTGAAGCTGTCAATTTATATAAATTTTTATTTTGATCTGCGAAAAAATGTAAAAGCTCTCATAAATGAAAATTTATGGAGCAAGACCCTTAATTTTTCAATTGCAAAAGTTTTCCCAATTTTTTAGTAATAAATGTTTTAATCGTGTTAAAATTTTCAACAGTTTAGCAAAATTTGCATTCATACTAATTGGCAAGACTTTCTAAATTTATTTCATGAGGTCCGTAGTAATGAGTGATTCCCCTGCTTAAACTCAAACCAAAAAAACGTCAAAATTTCTAAAAGTTGGGCATATATTGGGCGAGTGAAATGTTCTGGTATAAATGCGTTTTTTATTTTTAAAATATTCATTATTGATCCACAAATTTAAACATCTCTTTCGAGATTTCTGAACACATGCATAAGCGCGCTTTTGATACTTGCCACATATTAAAAAGAAGCATCTAACGAAAATCTCAAACTCTCGATTCATTATCGTCCTTCTGTCTTTATGGTAAAAAAATTCCTACAAATCATAAACGAGATCGTATATGACATCGTATATATCTTTATGATGATTGGATGGTGTGAATATAGTCATTGATAAATTTTGATGAAAAAGTGAAGCTGCGAAACCATATAGCCTCAATCTGTTTTGAATATTTGAAACGTCGGTAGGATTTGACAAAAGGTTATTTGTACATAATTTAAATTTCGACTAGAGGGTTCGCTTTGAAAGGAGTAAGCAATGCGCCGTGTCCAAAAAGAGATCGCTTTTGAAAAGAAGATTTGAAAATTCTGTCTTTTATTTCCGCGCGCGCAGTTCTTAATATTTTTCAGTGTTCTCGATAATTTTTTATGCGCAATGGGCATTTATTCTAGTGGAAATACAATTCACGATAAGTATTTTACTTGCAATATTTTATCTCATGCAACACCTAAAGTTTTCAAATGCCTTAGACCTGAAAGAGGACAGTTTCCCAAATTATGCAGGAAATGATAAAAGAAGTTTCATCGGTCACCATGTTTAAGGTTTCAAATTTCGACTGGAGGGTTCGCTTTGAAAGTAGTACGCGATGCGCCGTGTCCGAGAAGAGATCGCTTTTGAAAAGTAGATTTGAAAATTCTGTCTTTTTATTTCCGCGCGCGCAGACCTCAATATTTTTCAGTGTTCTCGATAATTTTTGATGTGCAGTGGGCATGTATTCTAGTGGAAATACAATTCGCGATAAGTATTTTACTCGTAATATTTTATCTTATGCAACACATAAAGTTTTCAAATGCCTTAGACCTGAAAGAGAACAGTTTTCCAAATTACTAGTCCTAAAAAAAGTAATGGAAATTTATTATTGCTGATAAATTGCCGAAAACTTTCGGAAATTTATCGTTATTTACGTAAACTTTCGAAAACATATGGAAATTCACGGAAACTTTCGAAAAAGTATGTAAATTCACGGACTTTCGAGAATTTTGAAATGTGCCGAACCTTGCGCAAATATATGGAAAGTTAGAGAAACTTTCGAAAATTTATGCAGAGTTTTGAGAAAACTTATGAAAAGGTTTCAAAATTTTGGAAGGCATTGGAGATTTATGAGAGTTCTAAAAAGTGACTTTTCAAAACGAGAATTTGAAGGCGCTTATGAGCTTGTTAAGTTTTTATTCACAGTTGAGTATTCTTCTCAAATTTTAAAGCATTGAATGGTCTTTTACCATATCAGAGACCGAACTGCAGGAGACTGGTGCCCTCCTCAGTCCACAACACAAACCGATCATAACTCCTTTGATTCTGGCTTTGTTTTCATACTTTCCTTTGCATGACCGAATTTTGATGGGGCTGACGTTATGAATGGACACGCCACCTTATAACGATTTAGCTGCTTAATTTGGACACGATTTTATACTTATGAAATAAAGTTCTCGCTTCAAGTTGTAGTTGGGTGTATACTTCTAACAATGAATAATACAAATAATAATGTAGCCTCGGATAGGATTGCCGCTTCTACTGACGAAAGGCATGTCCTCGGAAAAGTTTCAGGCGATGAATGAAGGTTAGGTGTTTGGCTGAATTGAATAATAGAAATGCAGAGGGTGCATGGATAATACTACGGGATAGCATCTTCAAGAGTGCATCTGGAGTGTGCGGTACTGCGGCTGTAGGAAGAAAAGCTGGAGATGCTTAGTGCAATGATGAAATCCGCGTGGCTGTCAACGACAAAAAGCAAGCGTACTTGAGAATGTTAAATAGTGAAGGTCCTATCAATGGGGAGAAATCTTGAAGAAGCTTTCGATAAGACGAATAGATATAAACTTTGGGAAGTCCTGAAAAAGTATGGAGTAAGAGTAAGTGTAAAAGTATGGAGTTATGAAGTTTTTGGAAAAACAAAAAACAATTCCGATGTAAGTTGTATAACAACTTAATGTTGATTGCAAATAATACAAATAATTTTATGTTAAACATTTAACATTGAGGTAGTACATATTAATTGTGCAGTTTGCAGTTGGTGCTCATGGTAATTGGTAACTTCCGTAATTGTAATTCCGGTGGTAACTCTTTAGGTTCATCAATTACTGACGTGTAACGTCTGAAAACTGCCGAAAACTGCGAAGTAACTCTCAGGACGTAGGTCCACCCGCCAAGAGGGCGCATTTAGCAGCCCGATTTTGTGGGAGTCTCTTTTTCCATTGCGTGAACAATCTCTCACCTCATCTCTGACAATGGTGAAGAAATGTTGAAAATGTTAAAACATAAATTCCTTTATTTTCATTAGAAAAAAAGATAAAATGTCTGATGTGACATCTTTTTCGTTTAGTGACGTATGATTCATTTTTCTTCATATGGTGAAATTTGGAATTATGAACGAATTATATTTCTAAACAATTAAATAATTACAACTTCTATCCTCTTTGTCTTGCGTATCAATATTTAAAAAATTTCTAATTAATTTTCTTGACAAAGAAAGTATAATATATTTAATAAAATTTAGTAGCTTATTAAGTAGCAGCTTTCAATATAATGAACCATTATATAATGAAGTGCTAATTCATAATATTCTTTGAATGCATTCATTCACTTTGTCCGCATTGAAGCTCCTATGCCTCAGCTCGTTTTTCGCGTGTTTTTTCTCTCGCGACTTTTTCTATTATGTCAATGTGACAATTTATTAGTATACTTTAGTTTGACATCTCATAAAATTATTTATTCTTACTTGAAACAATATGAAGTTGTTCCCCTTCCATAGAAATGCTTTATCGTTGATTTTCAGGTTATTAATTTTACACTGTAGATTCAAATGATTGAATTTCAAAAATTGTAAAGCACAATTTGAAAATGAATCCTTTCTAACGACTGAGTTTCAACATCCTAATTCAAGAATCCTTCAATCACATTATTAAAAATTCTTTAATTTTGAACGGTGAAAATGACAGTGATTTTTTTTTGGGCAGAAATTACAATTTTTAGTAAAAAAAAGCTACCCATCCACTTTCAATGTGACTTGATACTACATGATATAATATTTATTAATAATATTTTTAATATCCTAAAAATTTCTATAATTTCAATTTAAAATTATAATTCTGAAGGCACAACTCTAGAACAGCCCCGGTAGCAAGATAATTGCAGACTGGCGCCAGCTGTGCGCCAGAAAAAAAAGAATCTGTTTGCAGCCTGTCACCTGACTGGTTCCGCTTTGGCGTGCTGTTCTGGTACCAGAGTCTGGTATAGCAGATCCTGACCCAGACTGGTCATGATATACACCAAAAAAAATTAAAATAACGTAAAACGGTACTGAAAAGGTTTCTTCAATAGTTACACACTTTATTTCAGCCCTTTCTGGGAAAATATACTGCGAAGACGTTACAACATTTCAGGAGACACTGAAATATTAAAAACATAACCTCTTGCCGCATGAGCTTGCATGTTTTGGCATGCAAAAGAGCGGAAATTTTTTTTTAAATTTCTGTTTATTTTAGGTTTCATTTTTAAGTAATCTGTATAATTTATAATAATCAAAATTAAATTATAATTGATTGAGGAAGGAAAACAGAAAGTTTTGTGATGAGAAATTTAATTTTTATGTCTCATAATTTTTTATAAAGCATTTAAAAAACGAATAAAAGGAAATATATTTACATGAGTGCGGCTTGAATAGAAAAATTATTATCTGTGTGAAACATAGAACTTATTGTAGAAAAAAAATAAACGAAAAAAATTAGAATTATGAACTTTTACAACTCTTACATACTTAGATAAAATTAAAAATTGAAGGTACTCAATACTACCTTTCACGTGATGCTCGCAATCAAAAACGCCTATGCATGTTCCTAACATTTATAAATATTACAATCACAGATACTTTGTATCTTGAAAGTAACGAAAAGTTCTTATATGTTATCGTACTTAATAGTATATTTTAAATAATTCGTACAAAATCATCAAACGATTGAGAATTTTACATCGAAAACATTTTAAATCTTAAAAGTACGAAAGTTTTAAATTACAGCTATAAAAAGATAGTTGCGAATTTTGGACGTGACTGTTCTATTTTTGAACAGTGGCTCGTAACACTAGACAATGGAGATCAAATGCAGTTCTTTATTCGAAAATTGTAAAGATATCGAGATATAACCTATTATTGTTAGAAAAGGTTTTTTTGATTATATTAACCTTCCGACTCTTCTTCAGAACAACGAAATCTCACGGAATCATTGTCTGGAGTACGATGATCGTCTTTGATCTCATCTTCTGGAAAAACTGAAAATTATGAAAAAATGTAAATCATTCTTAATCTGTAAGGAAATTTCGAAAAAGCACCAATAACAAATCTGCGAACATTTGAAGCAATGATTATGTAATTTTCAATTTGAATAAGTTAGACGAGTTTCTTCCTCAAGTCTTCCTTTTTTATGATTTTTTCTTAAAAATGATTGAATTTTCAATGCCCGTAAATACGATCATAGAAAGTTCACTTAATTTTATTGACAAAATAACAAATTTAATCAAAATAAGCATGTAATCAATTGTTTACCCTGTAATATTAAAAAAAAATAGAAAACAGGGGATTTCGAAAAACACAAACTAAAAAAGTTTAAGAAAGCATAATACTTTTTCGTAGCAACGAAAACTTGAGCTTTTATAAAATAATACTTTTTCTAAGATTTACTTTTTCATTGCAGTTTGAATCAATCAGTTTATGTACACTTGTTGGGAATTTTTATTTTTGGCTAATTGTTTTCCTTAGCGTTGATTGTGAAATAGAAGTTTAGTTATGATACTTAAATAATTATGAATACCTGAAAGATGTTAACGATATGCACGGAGAAAAATATATATTATAATAGAATGTCTAGATATTACAGGTTAATATCTTAGCAATTTGAGTATGAGACGAGAATCTAGATATTGAAGCAGACCATCCGTAGATATTAAAAAGAAGATTTTCCCTAGCAATATCCAAGACGTTCAATGTGATAATTCATGATATCGAACTAAGGTATTACGAGATAAGAAAACTTACTATATAAGATAGTGAACTAAAATACCTGAAATCATGCATACTTTTGTTTTTAAATATTTTGAAGAAATTCTTTCCAATATTTCAATCATTTTTTTAATACTTGTGAATGGTTCGAATTTCCGATTGCTAGATTTTAAATTGCTAACGTGACAATTTGAATTTAAATTGTTCCATTTTTTAGGTTTTTAAATCCTGAATTCCTGAGAGAAATTGCTGAATTTGGAAAAGTGTAAATCATAATTGAACAATTCTTGATTTTACGTGATCAAAATGAAGGTAATTCAACTTAAAAGGATTCTATTATAAAAACAAAGTTTCATTTTCACAATTGGCATCCTAATAAAAAAATATATTCATTATGGCAGGAAGTTTAGAACTCTTCAGCTTGGAATGGTCGAAAATTAAAATAATATAATTTGGAATTTTTTTGAAATAACAATATTTCCAAGGTTTATTATTGAAAATTCATCCATTTTTATTGAGTTGGAAGGGAAGACATTTTTGCTTTTAATTTTTTTCTGAATTAGAAGAGGGCATTTTCATAAACATTTTAGACAAGTCAAAGGCAGGAAAATTCTGTGTTTTTATCATTGTTCTTAAGATTACAAGCGGGATTTTTTTTATTTTAAATTGTTTTCTCAATTGTACGAATTTTTATCTCAGCCGACTCTAAACAGGGACATCTTTTATTTTTACTATTTTCTTCTATTTGGCAGGGCGGAAAGTTTTACTTTTAACTATTTTCTGAATTGGACATTTTGGGACATTTGAATTGGGACATTTTTTATTCAAAACATTTTTATTGAGCTAGAAGGTAGAAAATTTTGGTTTTAATCATTTTCCGCGTTAGAAATGAAATTTTTTTCTTTGTAACACTTTTTCCTTAATTATGATAGGAAATTTTTTTCAGACATTTTAAATGGGTTAAAGTCATAAAGATTTTGTACGTTTAACGCATTTTTTAATATCAAAATGGTAAATTTTGTATTTATAATATTTTTATTAAGCTAGAAGGGAGGACAATTTTGTTTTGAAATTTTTTGTGAATTGAAAGAGGACATTTTTTCAACATTTAAATAATTTGAAGGTGGACAAATTCTGTTTCTATTAATTTGCAAAGAAGGACATTTCATTTTTTAACTTTAAGCTGAATTGAAAGAGGGAGATTTTTTATATTCAACCTTTTTGTAGATTTGGAAGGAAGGAAATTTAAACTTTGAACTATTTTCTGAATTGAAAGAGGGACATTTTTTATTTATGACATGTTTTTTGAGCTCCAAGAGAGAAAATTATGGTTGAAGGTGGACAAATTCTGTACATTTAACATTTTTGTTAAGGTCAAAGGGAAAATTTTCCATTTTTTTCTGAATCGTGGGAGCGGATTTTTTATTTTTAACATTTTGATTGATTTGTTAAGCAGGAAATTTTTGTTTTTAGCTCAATTAAAACAGGAAAATTTCTTATTTTCAACATTTTCATTGAATTCGAAGGGAGAGACATTTTTTATTCATAACATTTTCATTGCGCTTAAAAGAAGAACATTTTCTTTTTTAATATTTTCTGAATTATAAGAAGGCATTTTTTAATTCAAAAACTTCTGATTGCAGTTCAGTTTTGATTATTTTAAATTTAAACAATTTCACTTGCAATGGCTTGAATTTTTTTTTACGACTGGGAAAAATGGTTGTAAAGCAGAAAAAAACCGGGAAATGCTGGGGATTTTTTAGTTGAACTTGGCGGCCATCCTGCACAGAGAAACCCAAACACCTTTGATTCTTGCGTATGACACGACTCATTGGTGTTCGTCGTGAAAAAAGCGCCTAAACACCACTGAACGCTGAGTACGCACGAATCATTAGTGTTCACGCAGTGGCCAGTGATGCCTTGCGCAACAATAATCAAAACATGACTGAGTGGCGCGTGCGCATCACTGGTCATAGTCTACGCATTAATGGTTAGTGCGTGCGCTTGACGCGCATCGTTGTCCACGACAATAACGAATCATGCCGACGCGCATGCAACTTTAGTGCGAAAAACATATACTGCCGCTGCGCACGTACTAATGAGTGTTGCGCGTTGCGGTCTTTGAAAATTCGTGTAGAGCTTGATATTTCAACTTTACTTATCGTTAAAATTCAGTTTTGAAAGCGGAACAAAATGAAAGTAGCTGAAAAACATGACAAATATGAACAATTAAACACAAATATTAGAAAAAACTATTTTAAGATCAGTATGCCTTTCCGCTCGAGTATTTAATTGTTTAGAACTGTTTCAAACTATTAA
>JAUMHM010081059.1:0-13656 GCA_032362435.1 Melikaiella ostensackeni
ATGTATCGCTGAGACGGAGAGATGAGTCGGAACAGGCAGCAGAGCGAAGAATGATCTGATTGGATCGCGCGCTCCAAATTCGAGGTACTGGGGCAACTCGCGAGTAGCGACCTCTCATTGGTCCTTTCCGACGGAGTGGGAGGAGCTGGTGAGCAGCGTTTCTCCCATCAGACCAAGCTGTCGTGCGCCTCTCAGGCGGACATGCATAAAATAGCGCGCATCGGCCACAGTTCACACTCGACACTCGGCCTCCAGCCACCACCGACAACGCTTCGAGTAACGTCAGAGAAATAAAAAATATACAACACAGCTACGATCGCCTTCACGACTGCCTGCCTGCCAACGACTCTCTCCACTCTTCAACCTAGGGAGAAAAAGAAAGAATAAATTCATCTACAAGGAAGTTTTTTCCGCACTTTATTCTTCAACCCAGCAGTCCACGATTCAAATCAACGAAGGCAAACTACTCTATTGTTCATCAAACATACAACAGTCCTCCTCAGGACTCTTTCCTCTCAACCCAGCACCTCGCTTAACAAATTTCTCTGCGAAACGAGCAGTTCCTTCTCCAGGTCCTTCGGGCGTCCTTTTGGGGAACTGTTTGATTCGTCAGTTTCAGTTCGGCGATTTCAATCGGCGTTACTTAATGCGCTGGAAAGAGCCGTCCTTCTGAACTCCGGTTGGTAGAGTCAGACCAGAGACAGAGGAGGTCCAACAGTTAGGTGCGGGGGTGATGAGGCCTGGTTCTCCGGGTACGCAATATCATCCGCCGTTCTCGCCGCACCAACGTTTCTCGACGGTGCGGGTAGGTCCCTCTCAAGGCTCCTCGGGCGAACTTTTGGGGAGCTGCTCGCCATGCAAGCCTTTGTCCAAGGAGCCAACCCGCGTTACTTAAGGCACCTTACAGTCGACTTTCTGAACACGGTTTGGATGGCCTTGAATAAGAGGCAGAGGAGAGCACGGTGGCGCGACACGTAGGCGACCGCCTCTACGGGAAAGGATCGACAGGAGTCGATCCGCAGTCCGCTGAAGCCAACAGGAGACCCAGAGATGGCATGGAGGCGTGGAGATCCTTCATGCAGGGGAACATCCAGCGGATCCACCTCGCACCACCCGCCGCCAGCCGAAGGAACCCCCTTACGGTGATGCAGCAACTAGATCGATTTCTCAATCGCGATCGAACCGACACCTCCCAACAGAAGTAATTGTGTATTCGCGCTCTCCTTCTAATCACCCCTCGTCCTTTCCTGGTACCTTTCCATCCCCAGGATTTAACCCTAACCCTGCCTTAAACACTGCTCCCCCTCTATTCTAAAGTACGAACCGTGTAAAAGTTTCAAAACACATAAGTGTAAAATGAAATAATGTTCAACTGATAATATATGAAGTTCTCGAGGACATTCTTTGGGATGAATTTAAAAAATCTAGGAAGTTGTGCAACAAAATTAAATGAATGATTGGAAACTAATATTTTTGTAATAAATATATTTGACGATTTACTTATTATGTATCTTTAATTTTCTGTTTCAGTTCATCAGTTTTTCATTTTTTTCACATTTCAAATATTTGGAATAAAAAAGAAGAAGACTTTAATCTTTTTGTCTTCTGATGTTAGTTTCAGTAAAAATAATTAAATTGCTAAAATCTATTACAATTACAATATTTAAATTCAAACAGGACATATCGTCCCCGCATATGTACAAAAAGCAAAATAGTCTACGGAGAATATTTGTGTGTTAAATTTTACATAACTTAGTTCGGTAAACCGAGGACATTACGGCATTTTATTAAAATTTCACTTTCAGTCATGTCAAATGAAATAGGGTAATATTTTATGTGAAAATATAAATTAATAATAATCATTATAATTTGATTCGCGATTCAGTCAGAAACAATACAACTAGATCATAAAGATTACTTGACAATTGGGTAAAATGAGATGACGATTATCTACCAATCAGGTAAAATGAGTCGAACTGTTAGGTGCAGTTTCAATAAAAAAAAACAAAGTCTACCTTTCTAAATATGTAAATTCTACATCCCAGTTATATAAAATTTCGTGCGCCAGCAAAAAAAAACATTCTTGCTACGACCAGATTCTGTGGAAGGTCATCCACCACTACACGCATACTTACACATATCATACAATTTATAAGTATCTTGTTGGTACATATACACAGTTTAACTTAGTCAATTACATCAAATTACAATACATTACATACAATTGCAGTTGACAATTTTGAGAAATAATAAAAATTGTTGCTTAAAATTACAAAAATTTATAACTATCCTATCTTCAGTTCTAATGAAGATATTAAAGCGATTCAAACTTCAAAAGGTAACGGATAGGCTCTGTAATCATTTGTAATCACTTGGAAGGATGTGATTGTTTAGTTTTTGGTGAAAATCGCGATAATTTCAGAAATTTTTTTTTGTTGGAAAGCACGGAGGTCCTTTTTTGTGCTGCCGACCGCTCGTGCCTTTCTTCAACCCGTGCTTCTGAACTTCTGTCCAGAAATTCGACACCTCCTCCGACCAGTGCCGTATCTCTTTAAGTGAAGTACTCTGGACTCTTAATATTTTCCGAAAAACCACCGCCATTTTGTTATTGTGAAACCTTTTTTAAATTTCCCGGTGGATTTCAGAATAAGACAATAGACTGTATGAAAATCAGAAAGAAAATGATAAATATATCGATGGAGAGAAAAAATTGGGGTTTATTTTAAAAAACAAAGCACAACATCAAAATACGCGTAACTTCGTACACATTTTTTTGCAAATTGAAAAATCGGTTCAAGGTTCATTCCAATTTTTGGTTAAAAAATCTACTACTGAATTTTTGTTTGAGAATTCAGGTTTTCCGGCTAAAATGTTTATTACTCGGATAAAATTGAATTATTTTGTTGAAAGTCTTACTAGGAAATTGTACTGTTTTGTGGAAAATCCGTCTCTCTTCTTTAGAAACATCTGCTTAATACGTTTTTCTTGAGGATTTAACCTATTTTTAAAAAACTCGTCTTTTGCTTCAAAAATTTAACAATTTAGTTGACACTTTTTTTCTTTCTTCAATGAAAAATGATTCTCAGTTGAAATATCAACTATTTCATTCTTCATCGGAAATCTATCATTTTTTTAGTTAAAAATGTAACTATTTAGTTCAAAACTCATCCATTTGGTTGAAAATTCATATATTTTGTCGAAAATTCAATTGTTTTGTGGAGAATTCAACTACTTTGTTGAAAGTTTGTTTTTTTTTTCTGGAAAATTAATTTCTTCAGCTGAAAATTCAACTGTTCCATTTTTAGTTGAAAATTGATCTTTTTTAGTTAAAGATTTAACAACTTGCCTAAAAACTAACATCAGTTGAAAATTCATCAATTTGGTTAAAAAAATATATATTTGTAGAAAATTTAAGTATTTAGTTAAAAATTCTTTTTTTTTATTGAAAATTAATTTTTTCAGTTGAAAAATCAACTGTTCAATTTTAAGTAAGTATTTTTTCATTCATAAGTTTATTATAAGTTTTATTATAAGTATTATTTTTAGTAGTATGGAATTTTGAGTATATCTTGTGGTTTTTGCAAAAAATGCAGAAAAAGCATATTGCAAAAATCGATTTTTATGCCTTCTTTATGTGTATTTTGCAGGTTCATTTTAAGAATTAATAATAGTATAACACACATGAAATTTTGTGCACACTTTCACATAGGTCCCGTAGTTAATAAAAAAGTACAAACAATTTTGGAAGCAAATTTTTTTTACCTCGATCGTAGCCTACGATTGTATTATCTACAAGTATACCGACCAATGCCCTTTACTATATACACAATTTTATTTCATGAATGAAAAAGATATGGCACTGGTCGGAGGAGGTGTCAAATGTCTGGGCAAGAGTGCAAAAGCACGTGTTGCGGAAAAACGAGAACTATCCTTCAGAAAAAAGGAACCCTGCTGCTTTCTGACACTTGCTTTCCAACCAAAAAAAAAATTTCTGCAAATATCGCGATTTTTACCAAAAACGAAACAATCACATCCTTCCGGGAAATTGTAAATAATTACAGAGCCTATCCGTTACAGTTTGGAGTTTGAATCTCTTTAATATCTTCATTAGAACTAAAGATAGTATATTTGTACATTTTCGTAATTTTAAGCAATAATTCTTATTATTTTTCAAATTTGTCAAGTGCAATTTGTTCACAAATGTTTTCCTCATGTTCATGAATTCTCTCAAATTTTTCCCATTGCTTATTGTATAAGAAATATTGCTCTAAACTTGACTCTCCTTAAATGTGCCCGAAATTCCTCACTTTTTTTTACATTTTTCAGTCTGCGAGCCACAAAAATTTTTGTACATTAACGTCTTCAAGCTCATTTACATAGAACACTTTCAGCTTTCGAGTGACTATGTACTCAATACGCCAGCATTTTTTTTGGCTGAGTTGTTAAGCTTCAAAGGCAGATGCCTATTATTTTCTCGCCGATAGTACGCTACGCTTAACGCGTTTAATCGCTAACAACTAAACCTCACGGCTAACCCAACACTTGGAATATCGAGAAAAAAATCTCGGCCATGAAGTTGAAATACGAGTACGTCAGGGCCGTACAAAAAATATCTGGTTCCCGTTTCAGCAAAATTACATTTATTGCAATATTTTATTGATGAGCGGGCTTAAAAAATTCATAGGAAGCAAGTTAAGAAAAATATATGGCACATTGATGAATGGTGATCTAGAAAAAAATGGTCCAAGACGATTAATGAACTTCAATACATCGCAAACCTTACATTGAAGAATTTCAAATTAAATACTATAAATAAGTCCCAATTTAATGCCTTGGATATTAAACCACCCGTAAATGAGGATGTTGTATGTCAAGCATTAATTGAGAACCCCGGCAATCTGTGATTGTCGACGAGAACTTCGTTCAAATGTTCTTTCGAAAACTTGAAGGATGGCTTACGTGACAAATCGCAGATTTCCGGTATTTTTAGAATACGAGCTTGCTTCCCCTTGAGTGCGTCATAGTCATAACTTCCAGTGTAGCCTTTTCTTTTCCGGGCCCACTTACTACAAAGTCGTGAAATTCGAGTTTAGGCACGTTCACGGGACGTGCCCAAAACAATAGCGCCCTGTCAACACAAGCACGCCAGGCACGAGTTCCGTTATCTTCTTTGGCGCCAGCATGGGTACACGGCCTTGAGTCTGTCTCTCTTTTCCACACGCGCGCTTACTTTCTGTCTCAACTATCTCTCTATCCTCTTTTAACGCATTATGCTTTTCCTCTCAACAAACTCATAGGCCAGCCCGGGGAGCTCAACCTGACAAAACGCTCACCCTAAAACTTTGATATAAAATAACACAGCAATAGATAAAAATAAATCAGTGGGTGGGGAAAGAAATGTTTGATAAATTTCACTCAATTAGCAATGATAAACCACCCGGGACGACTTCCTTCCACCTAATTAATTTAAAACACTTTTAATTCTTTATTAGATTACATTTATGATAAGTGTAAATATTGATACTTGATGATAATTTTCTTAGACTAAATTGTAAATATTAATATTTGATGATAATATCCTAAGACCACGTTGTAAATATTAATGGTTGATTTCATTTACTTAGGAAAGAATTATGGATAGGGAAAAAGTTATAAATACTTAGTTACTGGGGCTTGATAGACATGCCACATTATTTCATTTACATGAAAGAAATACCTAACCGGCCTTCGGATTATTCGAAAACCATTTTTCCCAAATATAAACAATTTAATTATTAACAAAAATCTGAACTCCGGTTAAAATCAACCTTTTGACACAGTTCTTTTTAGATATCATAAGTACATTATGTCGGTAGCCTAAGTTTTTAATTTCATCAATTTTCGATAATCGCTTATGTTTTTAATTGTAAATTGAAACTTTCAGATTTTGCATTGAGAAGGCTGCGAGCGCTCGAAACGCGGAGACAGTGGGTGAGTGGCAGTGTCCCCTCTACTCAGGCACGCTTTCAGTTCCATGGCTTTCAGCCAATCAGCGTGCCAGTAGGCCCACTTCGCCACGCAGAGAGCTCTCGCATCGAGCTGTCTACGAGCAGCATAGTGTACATAGACGATCTCCTAACGCCGAGGAGAAAACAGAAACCTCTCGCTCTCCGTTAGGAGACAGTTACTTGCGTTTTTCAAACAGAAAAATAAACGACGCTTCTCTATCTGAAAAACGATTGTTGTCTTTGCAGTTCAGGAAACATCCTTCCAACACATCCCAACGGGCCGCGAGTTTATCCTAAAACCTCATCGACCATCCGCGGACTTCGTTCGACGCTTTTCGACATTTGTAGTGTGTGCCGGTGCAAGTGCCTAATTTATTCGTTTCTTCCCTTTTCCTCAACGACCGGTGAAATCTCGTGCTCCCGAATACTGAACGTTTCGTGCCACATTGTGAATTCGACGAAATAGTGTTCCGCGGGGCTCGTCCAATTTTTCTTTTCTTCTTTCCTTCTCCCTCTTTTCTTACTTTTTTTTTCTTTTCGTGTGTCTCCATCGAAATCGCGATAAGTGTTCCGTGCCTTCCTATAACCTCTCCGTTTCACGTCCTCTGAGTTAGCCGCTACTGCTGGTTAGCCGGGTGCCGTGGACAACCTCTTTCTTCTTTATTTTTTTTTTATTTCTTCAGGAAAGTAATCCGGCTAGCCGCTACCGCAGGTTAGCCGGTTACTTTTCCTATCTTCTCCCGGGGGCCTGCGTGGGGAAATTTCACGACCGCGTTTAATAATCACGACATGATTCCACGTTTAGTCAATCGCGTCCCTCGCGTCATTAATCGAACCCGATGAACGCGAACGGCAAACGAAAAGCCAATCCTAACCCGGCTACGCGCCGACGGAGGAGGCGGCAGGCGGAGGCCGCTCGTATTGCCGCGCGAAGCTACGACTCGACACAGCCTGATTTATTCCCGGAAGGGGCCTGGGTACTCCGAGGAATATAGCGGGGCCTGTCAGGAACCTGAGATCCGCGCACCAGACGGCCGATGGGACCGCGTACGCCACTAATCTTGCGCTTACCCCGCTTTCACGCGGAACCGCGACAGACGCTGCCACCCACCAACATCGTACGGCATCCGGAACGACCTCACATTTCGGCCCCATTATTAGGACCGCCTACGGAAGGTTTGCCAGCACCGTGCGAGATTCTGGGAGGGCCGCGACTACCATCGGGGCAAATTGACACTCCTCTTTGGAGACGACGAGATTAAGTATGCTGTTATTGGTAGAGGAATAAACCAATGTGAACAGCCAATTAATCTCCTGGTGGAGTTTGACAAAATAAGAGGTCCAAACACTAGTTGCCCGGACAACCGAAACAAAAGCAACACGCAGCGGAAGGCCAATCCGAGGTCTCAGGCACCATGAAGAAGCCAACCACAAAGACAAGCCCATTCAAGAAATAGCAACACGTCCCCAAACGGAGGTTGGTCATCACAAGCAGGCGGAGGCCGACAAAATGGCTACTCCAACATGCGACCCAATCCCAGTACCGGAGGGCAAAGGCCTTCTTATGAAGGAAGCACGTGACGACAGCCACAAAATCAATCATCATACAAGGTGCAAAACCTTGAAAGAGACTCACCTTGTGAGACAGAGGATGATCGCTATCCTATCACGCAGCAGGAATCCTGAGACCACGTACTACTACCACGTACTACGCCCACATATTGACGAACACAAAGGAGGAATTAATGGAGGAGACCGCAGAATCGACACCAAAAAGAAGATCGAAGTGCTATACGGCAAACTTACAGGTTGCCGGAATTCTCACCAAAGCACTGATTGACACAGGGGCCAAGATCACCTGTATATCTGAAGATTTCTTAAAGAACAACAAAGAAAGGTTCAGCCGATACTCCATTCTACCACTGGCAGGTGTGTCCGTAGCAGGACCGGTGGGGGCAAGACGGTGCGGCTAACAATACAAATCCACGCAGATGTGCAGCTGCCAAATGCCACAGTCCAACATGCATTTCTTGTCGTGCCACGTCTATCACGTGCTTGCATAATTGGAATAGACGTGTTGGGCGAGTATAGAGCTCACATCGACCTAAATACGAAGACTCTAACCTTCCCATATCTAAGCACTCGACCTGCTATCAAAATCGAACAGGACGAGAATGGCATGGCACCTGGGGGGCAACACGGTCTCAACACCATCAGGACATCGATGGAGGAAACTACCGAACAAGACAAAACCGGGAATGTGACAAAGGAAGAACCAGAGAAAGACCGCCCACCGAAGTCACATGGGACGAAATCCAGGAGAAACTTCATCAACTACCAACACATACTGAGGGTCAAGGATGGACAACCATTCGTAGGACGTAGCTACCCAATCCCGATGGCACACAAGGAGAAGGTAGATACAGAAATAAAAAAATGCTACACATGGGGATTATTCAAAGGTCAAGTAGTCCCTACATAAACCCCGTCGTACCAGTCATAAAAAAAGATGGATCAATTCGCCTATGTATGTCTAGACGCACGAAAGCTAAACGAGATTTTAATAGAGGATTGGAGTGTCCCAAGCGAGCAGAAGTACTCTTCCAAAAATGCAAGAGTATGAATATAATGTCAAGCCTTGACATGACCAGTAGCTTCTGGCAGTTCCATAACACCCCCAGTCATGGCAGTACACGGCACTCCAACATCGTGGGAGGAGCTACGAGTTCCGAGTCGTACCATTCGGGCTCAAGACCAGTACAGCCGCCCTCGTCCGCGGATTGGACCACGCGCTTCAAGGCATGGGCGAACATATAATCACCTTCGTAGATGACACACTAATAACATCGGAAGACAATGAACAACATCTGCGACATCTCGAGGAGATCCTAGAAAGACTGGAAAACAACAATCTGATTCTAAACCTCAGCAAGTCAAGTTTTTTTAAAAAGGAAACGAAGTTCCTAGGGTTTGTGTTGACTAAAGAGGGGATTAAACCCGATCCCGATAAGATCGAGTGCATTCAGGACTTTCCAGCGCCCAAAAACGTAAAACAACTAAGAGGCTTCTTGGGAATAATAAATTTCTATTCGAGGTTCAATGATAAACACGCAGGAGAAACAGTGCCGCTTCTGAAACTGTTAAAAAAGGGCGCACCTTGGCAATGGGACCAAGAGGCATAAGAAAGTTTCGAAAAAGTCAAGCAACTTTTTGAGAATTGTATCATGCTTTACTTCCCAGAACCAAGGAAGAGATATGACTTAGAAACGGAAGCCAGCAACTATGCACTGGGTGCTGTACTTTATCAGTTGAACGATGAACATGAAAAAGAAATCATTACCCTTGCGAGCCGTACACTAAAGGGATCTGAACTCACTCACTTCATCACCGAAAAGGAGATTTTAGCCATAGTATGGGCCCTGCAGAAATTCAGAACCTATCTGCATGAGGGCAAGATAATCAACCGCACCGATCATTTGGCATTAACTTTCTTAAGAACATGCAAATTCGTAAACGCACGCCTCACGCGCTGGATCCTCGCAATATAAGATTACGACATACAAATAGAGCATCTTTCGGGGGAAAACAACGTTATGGCCGGCATACTGAGCAGATTACAGGAGAAAGAAAACTATAAAAGAAGAGGCGAGGAAACCAGAGTTGTCATAAACGCACTGAACTACAGATGGACCAGGGAGGTGGAGCAACGAATTAGACAAATCCCATAACAATAACCAATGGACAAACGCGTACAACAAATCGTAAGAGACATGAAGCTTCAGAGAAATGATAGGTTTAAAATCATCGACGAGAATTTGTATCACTGCGACGGGACTACATACCATATATACGTACCAAAGCACACAATACAGACTCTCATCTTGGAATGTCATGCGGCATGTGGACATCCAGGCGCGGAGAAAACTTATCAAATCCTCAAGGAGTCGTTCTACGCCTCACGAATGGCACGAATCACGCGTTCAGCCATAGCCACATGTGACGCGTGCCAACGGAAGAAGGTGTCGACACAAGCATCGCAAGCATTACAGGACCCCGTGCTACCAAACGAAACACTTGAACTCGTGTCAATCAATTTCTTTGGTCCATTAACAAAAACAAAGTATGGGTAGGAATACCTCCTCGTGATGATCGACACATTCACAAAATACACGAAATTATACCCACTCCGAAAGGCAACCAGCGATATGGCAATAAGGAAGTTGGATGAGTTCACCAGAATGCTGGGGAAGCCGCAAAAGGTAATCTCAGACAGAGGCACACAATTCACAAGTCACAAGTGGAGGCAGGCCTTAGAAGAACGAAAGATTAAAATGATACTGACTTCTATACGTCATCCCCAAGCCAATATGGTAGAAAGGGTTAATCGGGAATTGGCAAGACTATTCAGGACCCTATTATTACCGGAGAAACGTGACTCATGGTTCAATGAGTTGGAAAACATTGAAACCATTTCAACAAATCCTACCATGAAACAACTGAGGTCACGCCAAATGAGGCCTTATGGGGAAGAAAACCAAAAAGACGATGGCAGGATTGGTTACCGGCGATACCCCTTTGTCGACAGAACACACGAGAGGAGCAAATCATTGTGATACGGGAACGAATTAAGAAGAAACGCGAGAAACAACTGGCACGATTCAATCGAAACAAGAAAGGAATGACCTTCTCCATTGGAGAATGGGTCCTAGCAAAAGTGTGCAACGTCTCTCACACATCAACACGTGTGATGAGTAAATTCCTCGCTCTACACGAAGGTCTCTACCGAATGAAAAAGCAGATCACCCATAACGTTTACATCCTACAGAACATCGAGGATGAACAAGAGCGCGGGCAGTTTCATGCCAACGATCGCAAAGGAGGTCCACGCACAAGCGAGAAGCAGCCTGCGATCAGTTGGAATCTGGACACGAGCCATGCCAGACGCCGCGACCGAGTACGAAGCCATTGATACCTGCAGCAATGTAAGTATCCAATGTAACTTAGACGGAGCACCAGAAGTAGAATATGTGCGGGACAACCATGGATACCGGGTTATAAACGCGCGCCCCCGCTTTATAACCACAAAGAAGCGGAGGGCCACTCGAAGCCTGAACACCCGGGTATCGGAGGTGAATGCGCCAAAATTGAGAATAGTGATGAAAGAAAATGGAGTAGGAACGAGGAATGAGGAGGAGCCAGAACCACAACAACTCTCAACGTCGGCGGGAGCAACGGCAGCAAGAACGTCCGCCGAAAACAATACAGGGACTCCAACGAACGAAAAGGAGAAGGTGAAAGAGACTCGACAACACGAGAAATTGAAAATAAACTCTTTGAAAATAATCCTAAAGGAAGACCAAGCAAGCACCAATCCTATAGAGGAGGCTTGGCATTTAATAACAAAAGAAAAGAAGAGTGCCAAGCCAATCAAAGGACTCTATGGGGTGAGACGTAGCAGGAGTGACGCACTCATAGAGCAAATTTTCAAGGAGAAAGCCAGCAGACCACTCAAACGGCCTCTTGGTGAGAAGAGGCCTAACAACACCATAGAGGCAAAAAGCCGGGGGCTCTTCTTACCCAGTGAACACCTGCGGGAGGCAAGGAATAAGAGACCATGCAAGAAAAATGACAACCGCAAGGACAGCAGTGAGCCCGTGAAACCAAAACGAGTACTAGGACCCTGGGGACCATCATTCTTGGAAACGAAGGAACTTTGGAGCAAATACCGGCTGTGGACACCGGCACAGGCGTGGCCTATCACGCCCACGTGGACAATCTACGAGAGAAACACACTTCGGGATGCACACCGAAATAACAGGGAAGACAGGAAGATCGTGAAACTCAGCATCCGTGGAGAACGAAAATTAAAGACGCCGCAACCGCAAAAAGAATTGAAAGCAGGCAACTTTTACTGTAAGATCCTTTGTGTCGTCTTTAATTTTGGGGGAAAGTTGTAACCCCTGTGTTACAACAAGAGCCTAAATTATGGGCAATATTTCAATCTCCTGCGTTGGCATCTAAAGATGTTGCGCAACATAGGAGAATGAGTAAGGCGCAGGCTCTTCAACCGCTCACTGGACCTCCGCGAGGGAAGGTGGAAGGATGAGGCCCATAAAAAGCCACGCACGGACGGAATCGAGGAGTTGTTCCTTTGCAGACTTACTGCGACGAACGCTCACGAGAAAACCTTGAGGGTAGCTAGAGGGATCGTCCTCTAGACCTGTCTCAAACTCTTCTCACTATAAGCAGCTCTTGGAGGCCCCAGGATCTTTCTGGTTCCTTCTAAGCCTGCTCTAGCAGGCAATATTCGCTATGCGTTTGTGAGCTCAGCTCTTCCCCGATAGATGCTCGAATATAGAGTTGAAATTCCAAAATATCCGATTGAGTATAGACACCTTATTTAAAGACTGAAGTTAAGTAAAAGTCTACTGAAGTATAGCACAAGCTTAGTCTTGTGAACTAGACGAAGTAGTGGCGAGGCATAAATCAAAAAGGAGTCCTTAAAAGCTATTTGGAGGCTTATGAGCAGACGGGCAAAAAGATCCGATCTGGTCAAGAAAGTTTCCAACCAGCATGTCAGAAATACGGTGCCATTTAGACAAGTCAAATATTTGTCCCTTTAAATTCCTTAAGGGAAAGAAATTTTAAAGAGGGTCATAAATCCCTCAGAGCCTCTATCTCTTCTGCTCGCCCGTGGCAGCATTCTTTGGGGTATTAGCCCAACGACCGACCGAATAAACCAAACACAGCTAGAAGCAATACGAGAAAATTTCACGCTTAAAGGTGCAATAGTCGCCTATAGGGTAACTTTTGATTTATTGCCCGACTTTGAAGTCGAGGCTTCCTTCATAAAAATATTTGAACGGCAATTTACCAGTTAGGACTAATGACTTGTAATTAGTAAGCATGAAAGGCCATAATAGTAGGGATTAGAAAACTGACAAAACAAATGTCTTGCCTTTCGCGCATCTAAAATTTATTTCCATACGTAGGAAAGATCATTGAAGTAAAGGGCGAAGTCCGCTTCGTTACCTAGATGATGTAGCGTTCTTTTTCTACTTTTGATACTTTACGCGGCAATATAAAAGGAACACTGAAGAGTAGGACAAAGGCAGCTTCGTACCTAGTTGATACAGTGATCGCTTCCCTTTAAAGTTTCTAAACGTTAAATCCGAGAGCCACTGAAGAATAGGCCGAACTAAGCTTCGCTCCCTAGTCGAAGTAGTGGCCTCTCTCCTTTTAAGGACACAAAGTAAAAAGAGAAAGCTGAAGGGCAAGAAGTTTAGAGAGCGAAAATGGTTCAACCTAAATTTACAATCACTTGCTGGTAGAGCTTTGTAGGCGGACGTGATAAATAAACCATGATAGAATAGTAATAATTCCCGACTCATAATATGAGGTATTAAAATCAAAGGATTATGTGTGAATATAATGAAAAAGAATATGAGTTGTAAAAATCAATAATCGCGTGTAATATCAATCATTAGGATAGACGATACTGTGTGCATATACGAGGGTGGGGTGAAAAGTTTCCAGCCTGATAAGGAAAACCAACTTTTTTCTTTTTTTTTTCACTTCATTTTTCAACATGATCTCCCTCAAGACTAATACATTTCTCATAACGGTGCTCTAATGCAGTAATGCCATTTTTATAGCCATCGCAACGACC
>JAUMHM010081080.1:0-13655 GCA_032362435.1 Melikaiella ostensackeni
GGACGGATCGACTCAAGGATGACTTGCTGGATTGCTACGATGCCAGCATCATACCTGCTCGCAGGGGTTACATGGCGAGCCTGCACACTCTGTGGTGCCAGAAACACCCAGAGATTTCGCACGCGGAACACTTCCCCAGCCGCTGCAAGAACAAGCCACAGATGAAGAAGCGGAATCGACATTAAGACCAGCCACGAGAATCAGGCATTTCTCAAGAGATATGGCGATTTCAAGACGAGGAGAAACATCAACATCAGGTTCCTCCTGAGCCCCAAAATCTGGCTGAAATGAACGTCACCCTTCGTGAGGATCACTCGGAGAAGTCTGACCTCTGGATCTTCACTTATTCAGTTTGAGATGTGGCGAGAGCTTTGGCCGATTCAAATCAAAGGGTTTAGTCGACGGTAGATCAAAAGTCCAAAAGGCGCTTGCATCAACTGAATGAGTAAATTGGCTGGGCTAGACAGAACGCGTCCCGTATTCAATGTGTGATTGACTACATAACATCTGGTAAACCTTTTACGGTAAAGGTCCAAAGGTTCGCTCACGAACTGAGGATCCACCATCATACATTAAACAAGCCAAAGCTACTGACGATCAAGCAGCAGATTATTGACAAAATACGAGTATTATCTGAATCAGGAAGAATCAAATGTTTTTCGCTGACTCATCGCACTTCTTCAGTCTTCCCCTGTTTCTGTCAATAATAACCCGTCTTCATCCGAGGGCGTAGAGACTTTTTGGAGAAAGTTTTACGAAGTTCAACACCAATTGTATGAAGACACTGAGAATGTCATGCATTTCCAGGAGCCGTGCAATAACCTCATTACATCCGAGGAACAATGTGCACCAATCACTGCCGAAGGGGTGAAGAAGACACTGAGGGGTACGAAGAACTTCTCCGCTGCCAGGCTGGATAGTATCAAGAACTTCTGGTGGAAGAAGTTTACTTCTACACACCAACATCTGAGCCGGATCTTCACCTCACATTCAAAGTCGGAGACGCCCATTCCGCAGTGGCTGGTGTTAAGTCGCAGTGTACTCCTACCGTAGAATGGCGACTTGTCTAACCAAAAAAACTACAGGCAAATAAATTTTCTGAACACGTTGTATAAGATCTTTACAGATATTCTGAACAACGGGATTATTTAAACAATCGGACCTGTGTGGAGAAAGATCTGCGAACAACGTGGATCAAAAAGAGGCGTAGCAGGCTGTCGGGAAGGCCTGCTAATCAAGAGAAGCGTCTGCAAAAATATTGCAGCCTACGAATGCAATCTGTCGATGGCCTGGATTGATTACCAAATAGGCATTAATTCAACCTGCCATAAACTTATCATCTGTTTGTTGGAAAGCTTGAAGATTTATCCACACATAATAAGATGCATAGAAAGATTGATGCCACTTTGGGAAACATGACAATCTTGTAGGGCTTTCAAAAAGAAACGTTTTTCCTTTTTTGACATTTTCATATCGTGCATTGTTTGGCTTAAAATTTTCATTTTCGTTTCTTTTTTTTGAATATTGTAAATGCTATAACTCGCATAATTTTCTTTTTATCTAAAGAAGTCATAAGGATGAACTGTTTTACTTTCTGAGTACTACGAATACCCGTGCATAGAATTTGTAAATTCAGGAAAAAGTGGTTTCAAAAATTTTAAAATGCTCTAACTTTTCGAATTTTTGTCAAAAATGTCTAGCTAAAGAACTTGACCTTCATTTTAGGACACTAAAAGAGTAAACTAAAGGCCAATTCAATTGGTCAATTCCTCCGAAAGTTATCGTGCTCACAAACTAAAAATCTACGCACACAGACAGACGGACAGACAGACAGAGACATTCGTAAGAACATGTTTTTCGGGTTCAGGGGATCTCAAAACGTGGACATTTGAAAAAAACGGGGAGTGGGGGTCAAATTTTACACAAATCTAATACATTCCCTGATGAGAAAAGTCTATAAAATATTTAAATTAATTGAATTTTATGAGGATAATAAGTATTACAAATTTTGGGCCTACTTACAAACTTCCCATAAAGATATATAATACTCGTAGATAAGGATGGTTCAAAAATGCATCGAAATTTTTTTTCGAATTTTCCTGAATCCACAGAAAACTACATGCCTATTTTTAAAATGATTTTTAGAAGATTTCCAAGCCCCATGAAGTTTAACACGTATTTCACATTAGAAAACAAAGACGTTTTCTTAAATTTCATTAAAAATGATCAATATTAGATGTATCAAGTTGACCCGAGTTGAATACGAATAAAAAATGACTTTGTCAATTTCACCCCCATATGTCTATTTTATAGGGTTCCAAACGAGCCCAATAAGTGAAAAATTGGGTTTTGCAAGTTTTTGAAGTTAATTATTATTTCTTTGCGATTTCTTTTGGTACTGGTTATTTCTCATACATAAAATATTACTTTTTGCTAATAATGGGATGTTTTAGTAAATTTTTTGAACAAATTTATTACTGTTTATAGCAATTTTATCTTAGAACAGAATTAGAATATCGCGGTTTTCTCGGAATTTCCCACTTTTTGCCCACTTTTCAATTACAGTAAGGTAATGATCAATTTAATTTAACAAACATAATTGTTTGAACAACTTACTATTACTTATAATGATATTCTCTTGGAATAATCGCAGAAAATTGCAGTTTTTTCTGAAATTTTCAACCTTTCATCCACTCTCCACTTAGAGTGAGGTTATAATCTTATAATATCTTATATATAATATAAAATTTTATATATAATTGAAGTGACCCGTAAATTCCTCCAAATTTTTGCTCGCCAGCATGGCTGCCTAATGCGTTTCCTTCCTTAAAATCATCGGAAAAAATTGTGAAAGGAAAAACAATTTTGCCTTCATTTTTTAGGCAGTATTTTTCAACCACAGATTTTCCTGTATGGAATAAGATAAAAAATGTTTATCTACATAGAATTTTACGGCATGATGTTCTATTTCTTTGAATATTCCTGGAATTTTGAAAAATGCTTCTAACGTCTTTTTTAAGGGAGCGTGAACTTCGTGCGCTCTTTCGCGTCCACTTCAACAGTTTCGTTATCTTTGATTACATAAACGGGCTCTTCTCCAACCTCGAAAATGTCTGGAAATACATACACACTCTCTTCTCCGTACATTTTGAATCTCAAATGTTCCGTGGATTATTTTCTGAAAATGTGTTTATTATTGCCCAAGATGAATCGAGCTTCGTAGTTAAAAGTCTTGTCAGTCCTTGGTTTCAATATATTCTTCGTTTGGTCTTGTATAAATGGAATAAGCAGTTTAGAAAAGAACTTATCGAAAGTTTTGATTGCGTCGTCAACAGCTTCCCGTGAAAGCAAAGGATTATTATAAAGTGAAAGAGTAAATTTCATCATCTCTTTATTCATTTTCTCTTTGGTTGTATTTCCCATTGGAGAGAACTTGTTTCGGAAATTCATGTTTTCAGAGAAATATTGTTTAATGAGTCACAATAATTTAATAATTAACATCTTGGTAAATGTTCAATCACTGTCGCAACAACGCCGTACAAATCTTTCACTTCAGTCTCGTAAACCCCTTTCTCCAAGAACTGCCGAACGTGATTACATGTAATCGAAAATGATTTTTGGAATATTTTACTGCACTTGAAGCAGAGATCCACAGCTATAGCATTTGAAGCTACTTGGTACACTTGTTCATTAAGTATCACTTAGGCTGATTTGATATCGTCGGGTGGGGGACCATTTATAATGACGAAGGGTTTCATTCTTATTTTGTGGTCATTATGAAAATCCACTAATTGTTTCTGGGCATCTTATGAACGAACCCTGGAATTCTCTGTCTCCTTTAAATATATACATGTCGCGTATGAATATGGAAAAAAGTAACTGACAAATATTTCTGACCTGAAATCGAAAAAGTCGGTTCATGACCGAATTCGTTCGTTGGACCATTAAAGAGTATTGAACTGGAATATACATACCTTGATGTGAAAGACGAAAGTTTTCGAAACATCAGTCTTTTTTGAACACACGCAGTCTTATTCTTCGAACGACTTGTTTGCTTTGTAACTCTCTTGGAGATGAATGGTGATAAAATCAAAGCTTGTGTTTGCTTGTGTGCTAAACATTGTAAAGATACGAAATGTTATAATTCAAATTCATATTTTTCTATTCTGCAAGTTTCTTATATTTAAAAAAGTACATCAAGAAAAGATATTAAATATCAAAAAATTTCAAGATCATGTCAATTTTCCTTAGAGTATGATATGTATTTTTCATCTTTGATGTACAAACCTTCATCTTTAATTTTCTTATTATCATTCAAAATTTCTTTGATATTGACATCGGTTGCTTTCTTTTTTTTCTCCACTTTTATTACTTCTCTCATGAAACGGGCCAATTATTCTCAAAGAGATCTGCAGGTTTCTTAAAATACTGCAGAGTCTGCCGGAAATGCAAGAAGGATTATTTTCTTGAGAAATTTTCGTTTCACAAATATCATTTCATTTGTTTTCGAAAAGGCAAAGTGAAACATGCTATATATATGCACATATGCGTAAGAATTTTTTGTACCAGAGTATATCCCAGAGGTATGGTGAGGTTCACTAATTTTTCCCATATAATCGACAATTCCGATTTCTTATGAAACTCTAGCCTTTCTTCCAACGCGCTGCTACATCACTTTTTCTTATAATCTTCATCAACTACATTCACGGGTCTTGTAAATCCTTAAGGCTTTCAGATTCCCCAGTTTCTATAAAATATAAATAGCAATCAATATCTAGTTCTTAGGACGAAAGTTATACATATACACTACCTATACAATTCACTTCAGATAAAATAATCTTCACCTTCCTTAGCTCCCTTTCTTTTTCCCGTTGTGGAAATTTTCAAATGTCTATTCGATATCTTTTTTTCGCACTGCTCGCCACAATATATTTGAAATGCACCTGCAGCACTTATATTTTAAGTAGCTTTTGTGTTAAAGCTTTGCTTGATATAAGGCGGAAACAGTTTCGAAGTATTCACAGCTAGATCATCCAATCGATTTGGGAATATACTGCAAAGTAAGAGAATCGACTTTTGAGTGTTGCATTAAAAAAAAAAAAAATTCAGGACACACTATTAAGCACGTACCACTCGAATTATTCCAAAAAAGATATAATCACGATTTGCAGTTTGCGCGGTAGAATTTGTTGTTGATCGCAAGTTTCGCAATTTTATTTTTTCGAAAAATACGTTCTTTTTTAGTTTCCTCTAATTTCATGCGTCTATCCTCATCCAATTCGAAGTCGTACGCTGCTATCATAAATTCTCCTTCGTAACTACTCTTTAGAATTTGATAGACGTAATTAGATTGTCTCGGATCTTGAATGCCCATATGTGCCAATTTATGTTCAAAATCATTGTATAATGCTTTTGTGGATTAAATCAATTGAAAGCATTGTTGTTTACTTCGAAAAATATTTTCTGTTGATACTTTACTTTCATTAATATGAATATTAATTTGAGAACTTCCTAATACGAATGAATTTAAACTTGTATCAATCAAAATACAATTTGTGGGCCTTGCAGTAGATGTGGGCCATCATCAACAAATGCGCCAGAGAACCGTGAAGCAATCAGCTCATTGCTGACACTAATTGGGATTGACCTGGGGATTCTATCACCAATAGAAAGTGAGTAACCTGCTACGAAAGAAATGAAACGTTCAAAACAAATGTGTATGCCATTGCAATAAGGTATTAACAATGAACTGTCTCTACAAAAGGGAGCAAGGGACAAGTAGGGGAAAAAGCAAGAAGATATATCAGATAGCCAGGAAAGAAAGAACAATGGACAGGCGTGAGCAAACAGTAAGATAAAAACTCGTACAGAGAAACCTAGGCTAGATGGTCTGTAGATACAAAAAAAAAATGAAACTTACGCTGAACTGTTAAAGACGATCAAACAGCTAATGAACCCAAGCGAACAAAGTATCGATATTGAAGATCTAAGAACAAAAATTGATTAGCTTTTTCTTACCGTTAAACGATATTGATAAAGTGAAAAGCTGAGAAGGCTGTTCGAAAAGAAGGTACCGGGAGCGCAGGCATCAACCCTAGTAAACGAAAAGGTGTTGCACATTAGAGAGATGGATGTGGTGATGATTATTGATGAAATTGAGGCAGCAGTCACTAGAGCAGCTGAGACAAAATCCGGGGATTTTGAGGTGAGACTTCTACACCCAATCTACGGGAATAGGCGGCACGTTACAGTTATTATGCAGAAATTTGTTCCTGTTAAGTCAATTCAGAAGGGGATAGTCTGAATCGGCTGGATGAACAGCAGGGTCATGAAAAACTGATATGTGCATACAGGTAGGATGGACATAAGGCACCCCAGTACCCAAGCAAACCGTTTTGCATGATGTGTCGGATATGAGGGCACCAAACTAGCAATACAGGAAGTCACTTGAAGCCCCGAGTGGATAAATCAGGGAAAATAGTAGAAGTAAACCCTGAAAATGAGAATACTCCAGATTGACAACAGTAGGAGCCGTCCGGCTCACGAACTGGCCATCACTACAGCCAGGGAGATCGGAGCGAGCATAATATTTCTAAGAAAACCCAATAAAAGAGCCATAGTGGGATATTAAGAGAGCCGTCATAAGAGGCAAAATAATGACCGAATGAATAGGCCACTAGGACCCAGTTTCTAATAACAGGGGAAAAGATCAACCTCGAGCGAAAAGACTGTGGGTCAATATCTGACTTTACATTATCAATAGCAGATATCACAAAGAGAATTAGTAACTGGGAAGTGAGTGACAAAGAATCACTTTGTGACCATCAATATATTGCTTTCGAAATCTCCAGCAAATGTTATTTCACTAGAAATAAGCAAATACCAAATGGATGAAATACAAGGAAAGTAGAAAAGGTTCCATAAGGGCTGCACAACAAAACAGCTGATAAATATTTTGCGATTAAGCGGAAAAGGATATATAAGGGTGAAGAATAACAGAAAAAGGCTCCTGGGAAACCCACCTATACTTCAAATTACAATAAAAGATGCAGAATATGTGGCAAGACACCACTTTCCTACTCAGGGAGCGGTAAATTTTCTCAGTGACAGATCAGTGACATCCGCTGAATTTACGGTAGAAGTACTGAAAATTTCAGGTAAAACAATGAAGAAAATAAAGCGCCTGGGCTCAGAAACGTTCCTTTGGAAATAATAAAACAGATGGCACAGAGCAAGCTAGAATATCTACTTGAAACATACAAGAAGTTGGCAGCCACAGGAGATTTTCCAAGAGAATAGGGAGAAAGGAAGCTCGTTCTTTTGAAAAGAGGAGACAAACCCATAGAGGAATCTACTTCTTCTAGACCGATTTGTCTACTACACGTTGCGGGCAAACTCTACGAAAATCTAAAATTGAGTAGACCCAGACATTCGATTGAACGCACAGGATGCCTAGCCGACAACCAGTTTGGATTCAAAGAAGGCAGTCAGAGGAAACAGAAGTCAACAGTGGCTTTCCGCAAGAGTCGGTTTCGGGCGAGACGCCCTGGAATATGCAGTACGAAGATTTGCTGAAAGTAGACATGCTGGACGGAGTTGAACTTGAAGGTTTTGCAAACGACGTGGCAATGACAGTAGTGGCTAGAAAAGAAAAACTGCTCATGAGTTCCGCCAACGCTGCTCTGCTCATGAAATGGTAGACAGAGAAGAGAAAACTTGAGCTAGCACCAAGAAAACCGAACCAGTTTTATTTACGGCAAAAATAAAATCAGCCCCAATAAGCCTCAAGGTGAAAGACTTGCTCATTTATCCGAAAAAGGACCTGAAACAGACAGGAGTATGGAGGGATACCAAGTTGACATTCGACGAACACCTGAACAAAATTTCACATCAGAAAAGACAATGACAGCCCTAGCTGGTCTCATGCCTAGCATCTGAGGCCCAAAAGCATCTAAGAGACTAGGTATAACAAGTGTATTGCATTTCCAAATGCTATACGCGGCACCAGTTTGGAGCAGAGCGCTGTGGAAGAAAAAGCCATTGAGAAGGCTAACAGGAATCCAGAAGGTCATGAGTATCAGGGCATGTAGCGACTGCTGCACTATCTCGGTAGGGGGAGTAAGGGTTTTGGTCGGAATACCTTGAATAGAGCTACTTGCTGAAGTAAACGGCAGACATATCGATGGGTCCTAAAAGAAAATACGGAACTCACAGCGATGGAAAGAAAGTACGTAACTCTCGCTGATGGATAGAAACTACGCAGCTCCAAATGTATCATTTTTTCAAAAGATGATTACGAACATTTAATAAAAGTTCACAATTCAAATTTGATGATTTACAGAAGAAAAATATTATTCTTTTCGCAAACTATCAAATTTAGATTTTGAACTTTTATTAAACTTTCGTAATCATCTTCTGGAAAAGTAATTCTTTTGGAGCTGCGTAGTTTCTATCCGTCACTGCGAGTAACGTACTTTCTATCCATCGCCGTGAGTTGCGTACTTTCTTTTAGGACCCATCGATATGAGGGACGCAAACCAAACGTAGCAAACGAGGAGCTGATGTGTGACGCTGACAGAAAAAGTGGGTTCAAGAAAAACACGGCTGCTGGACATATGAGTTGATCCCAAACATTAGGCACAAGAACGATAGACCCATGAGAAGTCGAATATTACCTGACGCAACCGCTCCCAGGCCACGGGTGCTTTAGAAAGTATCTGTTTGATCGGAATAGATCCGAAACAGACAAGTGTTTTTATTGTCAGGTGACAGATGATGTCAAATACGCGTTCTTTGCCTGAAAAGGAGGGCAAAATGACAGAGACAAGTTCAGGAGAGAAATAGGGAAAGGCTTTACACTGTGAAATATGATGGCCAAACTAATGGGTGATATGGCGGATTGGCGTGTTAGCATTAAAGTAATGCTAACGCGATTTCCGATGCTAGGTTCATACGCTAGTAAAAATTTTGGAACTTGCATTTAGTTAGCTGGATGGAAAGTAAACCTACTTGCAATGCTTCTGAAGGTGTTTTTAGCCAGTATGTTTTAATAATTATTCTATTTTATGTCGCGATATCGAATGTCGATGCAACAGATATTTGTTAATCAGACCTCCTCTGTATGAAGTTAGGAAATTAGAGTCATCGTATGCCTAAGGACAAAAACCGCAGAAATGAATGCATGTAATGAATATCACGGCATAAAATATTATGAATGTTAAAGTTTTATATTGTCACGAAAATGTATTTTTCACAAAATTCTCATGCTCGATTCCTTAAAATGCTCTTATGATTCTAAATAAAATAATTACTTTTAAAACAATCAAAACGTAGGATTGGGTGATGATTACTTAAATTCCTATTCATTGAACTTCACTACACTATGTGCTTGTTAGCACGTTAGTTGTTTTATGAAATGGCTTAAATAGTTAGACAGATGGTGAAACACCGATCTATCACACTAACTGTCTAAAGGTATTTCCGCAGTTCATGAAACAGCTAAAAATTTTAGACAGATAGTGCAACTGTCGATTATTGCACAATCCGCTAGCAGTTCAAGAACTGTATAGACATTTATGAAGTCTCTAATTATACTGAGTGTCTACGACATATACACATTCCAGAAAGTCATCATGTTTATACTGGACATCACAGCCTATAATGGATGGTGTTCCTATACGAAAGAATATGAAGTTTCATTTGAACCTAAACTGGGCGTCAAAATGTTCACACAAAATTGAATGACAATTCGTTCATATTGAGCAATGCGAACATTAAAAGCAATTGAATTGTTTTTTAGTTTTGACATTGCCCATGACAGCGTATCAAGCTGAAGTTTAAAATAAGTTCGTGTGAAAATAATTTGAAACGAAATTGAAGCCCTAGTTTCTTTCTGTATTGCTGGATCAGTTGCTTAAGACATGAACAACCTAATTCAGATGAGCTCATTTACGTATACTATACATGCCTGAAAAGGCTTCTATCCTAGATTCAGTAGCAAAAATCTCGTATTATCTTACTCTTATAATAATCCTGTTGCTCTTCAAAGTATCCATGCTTATATAAAGACACACATGGTTTATGAAGAGTCTCATGCTACAAGAAAAAGGACTCTGGGCTCTCCAAACGCGCACGACTGCCACAAAAATGCAGATTCTTTTTGTCTGCCCAAAGTCTTTTTTCTTATAGCATGGACTCTTCATAAACCAAGTTACCCATTGATAAAGAGGGACAGTTGCATGATGACGACGTCGGCGAGCCCGCTTTCCCACCCTGACCTGACGCCAATACTGGGGTTCCTAATCCCTGCATCGTAAAACACTGTCTTTTCGTGTCTGCCATGACGGCATGAACGCTGTTTACCCAGGGACTCATTCAGTATGGATCTGTTGCCCACCGTCACCATGAGGAGGTGCCCTGGTTACAGGCACAAACGAAAAATGCTAAAAATGTTAGCGATATCAATATACTCACCCATTCTTCCAGAAATCGTGAAATAGAGACTATAAAACAGGAAAGTTAATGTTAATTTCGTTGCAAAGGCATTGCTTATCGTGTTAAAATTTACATTTTTGACGGAAAAGTAGAATTTGCGATGGTAGATAAGGATTATATAAGGCCAGGTTAGGTTAGGTGAGTTTAGGTTAGGTTAGGTGAGTTGAAGTTAGGTCACGTCAATTGTAAGCATGAGTCTCCGCTGACATAGGCTTTCCAAAAAAATCAGCCTTCGTATATCACAATTTTATATCATTTCATTGAGTTCTTTTTTAGGTTAGTGTTCAAGGACAACGTGTGGGATCAATTCTGACAGTAAATTTGCATCCAGTGCATCGAAAAATATGAGAATTGATATGCCTCATCCCCAGAACAGGAAATACTCATTTTTTCGAGTTTTTGAAGGTTAGGGTGAAACGCTGACGTGGAGGGCAAATTCTGACATCGGATTCGAATTCAGCGCATCAAAATCCATAGGAAAACATATGTCGCGTCCCCAGATCACGACACTTTTTTTGTGTGGTTGTGTAATGATAGTTAGGACCGGCAGAGACGTCTGCTATAAAAAACTCTGAAGGTTAAAGCCTTCAACAATTCTATCATTTTGATATACTGTTGTGTTTAGATACATGTACATTCCATTAAAAAAATATATTTGACCTCAGCTTTAGCGCCTCAAGATAAGTTATACTTGACAGATTAATTGGCAATTAATTTAATTACTTTAAAATTAATTTGGTAATAAATGTTATAAAAAATCTGGGATCTAAAATGATTAGCCTTTGTATTTTTACACCGTTTTACATAACAGATAAAGCGGAGTATGGTGTGATCAAATCTTACGCGACAGATAATTTGGAGTAAATATAGAGTTAGTATATAAGTGGATATGATTCAAATCGTTTTCTTCAAATCTCTATTTCGAAAAATGAAGATCGTCAATCTACTCTTTGCCTGCATGGTCTTCATTAATCTTATAAGTAAGTGTAATGTGATAATAATATTAATGAGGAATGTTACATATTCTTAAAATATGAAAAATATACTCTTATTAAATTGGTTGATATTTAGTTAGAAAATTGTTAGTAAATTATTAAAAATTCAAACTTGATCAAAGGGAAAGCTAAGGTCAATTATACAATTTTCAAAGTGAAATTAATTATTTAAGTGGAAGCTGAAACAAGCACACTTTGAAATTATTGCATTTGTCGCTTGTTAAAAAAAGTTGTTTATTCATCCAAATATCACGGTTCACGTGAGATTCTAATTTTTCGTTTTTTTGCGATTCTCTCGTGAACCGTTAGGACTATTGGGAAATTGAGATGGTGGTTGGATTGAGTGTTGAAGAATGCATTGAAATCATGTCTCATGTGGGGAGAAAAAGTCGTCTACAACAATTTGTAATGTGGTAAAAAACTTTTCTTAAAAAAATAAAGTTGCAAATAAATATTGGAGGAGATCTGATATTGAAAAATAAAGTCCAGGCTCGAAATCAGCGCTAGAAATCACTTCGAAAATGATGCGTTTCATTCCATAGATACATAGGTACTCATTAACTCTCAATCTAAGAAATTTGTTTTGATTCAAAGAAATATCTTTGGTTCAAAGGAATGTTTTTTGTACCAATAAAAATTTTTCTTCAATCAAGAATGATTTTCTTCATTTTAAAATTGTTTTTAGTTAAATGTAACAAATTATGTCAAAGAAATGGTTTCTTTAAATCAAAAGAAATATTTTTCTGTGTGAATTGAAAAAGTTTTGGTATTTAGGGGTCCTAATAAAGTCACATTCGGCATGTCTCCCTTGCGGTATTCCTCCCTTCGGCATGTCTCCTCTGCGGCAGTACTCGTGAGCAGATTGCCAATATTGCAGCAAGCCCCTCGAATCCTGTTGTCACACCTGCGACTTGCTTCCTCAGTCGCAAGTCTCACTACAGCATCTCTCTCTCTCCAAAGAAAATGCTAAGTCTTCCTCCAAAGTGGCGAAAGTGCGGCAAGTCTCCCGAATTTAATTTGCCACATCTGCGGTTTTTCTTCTTAGCCGCAAGTCTTCTTACGGCTTTGGAAAAGGCCTTACATTTTCCTTGGGTGAGAGATACCGTAGGGAGACTTGCGACTGGGGAGACAAGACGCAGATGTGACAAATTGTGTTTGCGAGACTTGCCGCACTTTTTCAACTTTAGAGAAGGACTTTAAATTTTTCTTGGGGAAGGAATGCTGCAGGGATACTTGCCGAAAGTGACACATTTCACATTTGACTTGATGTGTACCTGCATTGAGCACGACCATTTCAATTACCTCAATTTTAGATACACGGAAGAAAAATTTGTTGAAAATTTCATCGACTGATGAGTCAACCACTGAAGAATGGGACAAAACTATTTCAGAAGCTTGTTGCCGTTGTTACAAAATTTGATACATAACTATTTAATAAAAATATAAAAAGGACAAGAAATTGCAGAAGAGTCATCAAAGTATTTATTGACTTGCTCTTCGATCCTTTGATGTACGCATGTGACAGTTAAAGAAAATTAGTTGACCTCTGTTTTTCGATCTTATTACTGTTTTTAGGGTTTTATAGGAAGCCCTAATGCATTCGGTAAAATGGCTGTTCATCCGCTAGCACGCCTAGCACGAAAACTATTAGGTCTACCGACCTTATTTCCTGCATGGATATGTGTTTCTCGTGCCTAATGCGAGCAAGAATCGAATTAATCGATCGTCTGTTAGAATAAAGCAATTCAACTTTGAAATTAAATACAATTTCAAGTTTGAATCATCGGTCATACGGTCTTTATTATACAATTGTGTTTACAACAACAACGTTTCGGTATCCTTTTGTACCTTCTTCAGGTTTGAAATTTTTCTATAAATAATATTATAAATAAATAATTAATAAGGTTTGAAAGTATATCAGTTTTCATAGTATTTCAGTTTTCAAGTATTTTCAAGTATTTTCAAGTGTTTTCAAGTATTTCAGTTTTCATATCAGGTTTTCAGTATATCCTCCCATCGACAACATCATCTATGACGAGAAATTTCTTATAAAACATATAAGAAATAAAATTCACTGCAGAGGGCCACCAGTTTTCAGTATATCGTCCCATCGACAACATCATCTATGACGAGAAATTTCTTATAAAACATATAAGAAATAAAATT
>JAUMHM010081099.1:0-13652 GCA_032362435.1 Melikaiella ostensackeni
GAGCCCACATAGCACACTTCTCGAAAAAACCTGGTCTTTTCTTGATACTTGGTCCAAGTGGCCGGAAGAAAAAAACCAGGTCTGTCCTAGGTTTAGACTTATACTTAGATCTAGGTTAAAACATGGTTAAAACATAGGTTCATGTCCGCCGAGATTTTTTTATTTATTTATTTTTAATTAAATTAATTTATACGGAAATTTGATGAAGAATGTAGTATTTGTAATGAAAATAGCAATAATTAAAGAATTGAGTGAAAAATTGATAATTTTATAAAATTGCATAAAATTGACACCTAATGCGGCGCACAGCGGCCTAGTTCAGAACTAGGATCCGCGAAACTGAGAGCATTAGTTCTGAGCTAAGCCGCTATGCGGTGCATTAGGTGCAACTATGTACTTCTAGCAAGAGAAACTAATCGCTAGCATGCGATCACAAATTGAGCTTGCCATTGCATCGGCTCGCTGTTTTCGAAGTCTGAAATATTACTCAATATTTCAGAATTTTGAAAAATTTATTGATGGCTGTGCCATCAAGGAATAATGAATAATCGAAATATTAATTTTTTCAAACATATTAGGGAAAACAAAAATTGAAAAGTATAAGAAAATAATTTGTCACTTTTTAACAAGATTTTATGTCATTTTTGCGAAATCTTATAAAATTATCAATTTTTTACTCGGTTCTCTAATTATTGCTATTTTTGTTAAAATTACTACATTCTTCATCAAATTTGCGTAGAAATTAATTAATTTTTTATTTTAAATAAAAAAATGTAGGTGGAAATGAACCTATGTTTCAAGCTAGGTCTGAGTATAGGTCTAAACCTAGGACAGACCTGGCTTTTTCTTCCGGCCACTTGGACCAAGTCCCAAGAAAAAGCCAGGCTTATTTGGGAAGTGTGCTATGTGGGTAGGAGCCATCCAGGGGTTTTTCTTTTTAGTTGGTTTGTGGAAGGGCGACCCCGACTAGAACACTACTAGAAAGTGTAGCAGGGCCCACATCGACAAAAGCGTTACGTTACCGATGGGGCCCCGACTAATTTTCCCCACTAGAGTCCGGCTTGAAATAGGGAAAACTCGTCTGAGCCTCACTGGAACTCTTTCGAAATTTTTGGGCGGGCAGTCTGTCACCTTTTTTAGCTAATCCCTTTTTTCCCCTTTTTTTACAAAGTTTTGATTAATTTTTCAAGAGTCATATGCAGAAATACAAGACATTAGAAAACAAGACACTTTGAGAGAGATTTTTTTGGTGATACCAGTCCCACTAAAAATACTACGTATGAACAAATTCCGCCAAGTATATGAATGTTAATATTTTATTTATGCGTGTTAAAGGAAATAAAAGTGTTTTTTAATAAACAGAATTAGTTCAGTAAATTAGTTTATTAAATAATTTTCTGTTTGATAAAATATAATAACTTGATAGTCTAGAGGAATAAAAAAATTGAGCGGGCCTGTAATATAATAATTTATTATTATTATTATAGTAGTTATGTTGGCATACTTATGTTTATTATTTGAAGACAATAATGATCCCGCCAATTTTTTATTTATTTTTCTGCACTATCAATTTATTTTTTTTATCTAACAGGAAAATTATTTAATGAACTAATTCATTTAACTCATTCTTTTTATTAAAAAAGATTTCTATTCATAAATTTTCTACAAAAAAGTTCATGTTCAAGCAAGGAGTGGAACTTTTTTCTATAATAGTTGAATTTCCGACCCAAAAAGACAACCTTCCTACCAAAAAGGATTACTTTTTAACAAAATTGATAAATTTTCAAAACATAATTGAATTTTCAATCAAATAATTAACTTTGTTACCAAAAAAGATCAATTATCAACCAAGCAGTTGCATTTTTAAACGATAAAGATGACTTTTCAAATCAAAAAGGCGAATTTTCAACAAAAGAGTTGAATTTTGGACCAAGACAGATTTTTCAGTCGGGAAAGAAAAAAAAATTCAACCAAATCGTTGAATTTTTAATCAAAAACAAACAAATTCTGAATGAAAAATGTAATAGCTGATATTTAAAACCAAAGAAGATTTCAAGTTTTAACATAACAATGTAGTTTAAAACCGAATAGATGAATTTTCAACGAAACGGTTGAATCCTCAACCAAAACAGATTAATTTTCAACCAAAAATTTGGATTTTGTTGATACAATTAAAATGTAAAAAAAATACAACTGGCGTAAATTTTGAAAAAGTGGCAGTGAAAATGTTCGAACTTTTCTTTCTGACATATCTTGACAGAATTAGACCTCAGGATCTTTAAGGATGTATTCTTTGTACAGTAAATCTTAAAATTCATCAAACATTCATAATGATTTATAAAATTGATGCAAGCAGACCCATTGTTAATTGGTTTGATTTTTTTTTTAAAATCTACGAGTAGTATAGGAAAAAATTATTCAGTTTGAAATTGTTCATTCAACAAGAGTTATTTGGATTTCTGTATATAAGCTTCAATTGTAGGTAAAAGCTGTTATAATCTTATTCAGTCCTATAATGATTAATAGCTCATTTTATTTTTCGAAAAGTTCTGAACAAATCTATTTGGTTGAGTTTTATTAAATAAATTTTTCTAGAAATCATATAGTCATCATTTTTGTATACAATTTTTTTTCTGTATTTGAATTTTAATGAAAACTAACAAACATAATTTAGTTTCCTTACTTGAGTTACTATTGTTGAATAAACAATTTTAACCCGAGTTATTCTTTTTCATAAGGAAGCTTTAGTATCTCTTACAAAAATAATTACACTTAAGAAGCAGCATATTTTCATCGATTTTTTAAATCATTTTAAGGGTGATGATGATGATTGAAGACTTGAACAATTAAAAATTGAAAGCTTTCGAAATAAATTTTTTGATAAATAACGTTTTAGGTCAATCAACTGTGAAAATAAATTAATATGATTTTAAAAATTAAACTGTATTTCGAGAATTACAAATTAAACAATATGGTTTTTACAAGACGATTCTGAATCTGTTGAAAATTATTAGGTCAAAAGTTGAACTGATTCAATTCCAAAGCCTGAATAAGGAAAAATAAAAAAAAAAACATTCTTTTAACTGTGAAAACAGGGAATATAAGGAGATTTTTCACGACAATTAGGAAATAAATTATTCTAACGCTCAAGTAAAAATATTGAATTTTCAACAAAATAGATGAATTTTTAATCAAATAGTTGAATTTTCAACCAAGAGATTTGATCTTCTACCATGAAAGACGAATTTTTAACCAAAAAGTTAAATTTTCAACTAAACAAGGTGAATTCCCAACAAAAACTTTAATAGTTGAATTTCCAACCAAAAAAGATTCCTCAGTCAAGAGAGAAAAAAATGGCGACTAAATTGTTAGATTTTCAAGTTAAAAAAAAATTAATTTTCAACCAAAAATGGGTAATCAAATTTTCTATTGAAAAAAATTTCGAGCAAAAAAAGGCGAATTTTAACAAAATGTTAAATTTTTTCACCAAAAAGATGAATCTTCAACCAAAATAATTAATTTTGAACTAAATACATGAATTTTCAACCAAATATTTTAATTTTCAACTGGATAAGATAAATTTTCAACCAAAAGATGAAGTAATTGAATTTGCAGATATAAAAAATAATTTCCAATAAAAAAAGCGAGTTTTTAACAAAAAGTTCAATTTTTAATCAAAGAGATGAATCTTCTACCAAAAAATGAATTTTTAACAAATCACTTAAACTTTTAGTCAAGTAGTTGAATTTTCAAACAAAAAAGATGAATTCTCAACGAAAAATGTGATAGTTGATATTTCAACCAAAAAAGATTTTAATTTTGAATAAAAGATACTTGCAATTCAACCAAAACAGAATAATTATCAACTAAACAGTTGCATTTTTAACAGAAAGGTGAAATTTCCACTAAAAGACATTGAGTTTGAAATGTCCGATTTAGTACATTATCAAATTTAAAATAATTCAATTTTACATGACTAGTTCTTGCAAGGCCTTATTTTTGAGGAAAATTGTTTGATTTTTCTTACAAGATTGTTTGGAAAGGGGTTTGGGAAACTAGGAAGCTACTTTAACAGTATTCAGATTTCAATGTTTTTTCGGAATTTTTCAGTATAACAGGGTTTCAATTTGCAGTTGTTATACGGTGAAACAGTTCAATTTCAAATATTAAATTATTTTAATTTAATTTAATTTAAATTATAAATTCAAGTATTAAATTAGTAATGTTGAATGTTTCATTCCGACATGTTTAAGTTTGATATTGTGTCGCAAATTTAAAACGTTATTTCAGTTTTGTAGATTTTAAATTGAAGTTTTCAATTTTGAAGATATTTGATTTAAAAATATTCACCCTCGAACACTCATTTTCCGTGTAAACAATTTTTAAAGTTTCATTTTGAATTTACAAAATTTTCATTGCCCTAAACATGAACCTATTTATTTTGCAAAATGAAACGAAAATTTTTAATTTTTATTCTAAAAACTGCGAGTTTCAAACATTAAAGGCTATGAATTTGATATTGTACAATTTTTCAGCACATCGAATTCAAAGTTTTTAAGTTTTAAACGCTCTAAATTTGAAAATGGTTCACTTTCAAGTTGTAAAATTGATTCATTTTTAGTATTAAATACTTAGTACTGATATTATTTCAATTGTCAAGCCTAAGAATACAAATTTCTCCATTTTTATAGCTCCTGTAAAGTTAACTCTAAAGTTTTTTTCTCATTCACAGTTTATTTAATACCAAAAGCTTCAAATTAAAATTTATTCAATTATTTAAAGTTTTGATTTTGAAATTGTTTAATTTTAAACGCTTATTGAGTCTGAAAAGCGTAATGGTTACTATAGTAAGGTAGTTCAAAAAATTGACTTTCGAAATTTTTGTCATGCTGCCCTTTGAAATTGTTATTGTTAGAGGACCTGACAAAAAAAATGATATCCTGACATTTTGATCATAATCGGTTACTAAAAGACATGCCATTACTTTTGAAAATGTGGACATAAGTTCTAAAAATTAATGGAAACACTGTAACGAATGCGTACCGACAATAACTTTGTAATTTGAACTCTCTTGAGAAACATGTATTCACCCTCAAATACCACACTCTGAGTAGTGAAATGAGAGTTTTGCGATACATTGAAGTTATTTATTTTTTTTAACCGGAAAAAGCAGTGAAAGAGTTATATCTTCAGAAAATAATGTTCCGTCAATTGAAGATAAATCTCAAGAAATTCGCTCTGCAGAAACTTCAGAAATACGAACAGAAGACGAAACAATGATTATTGCTGATGATAATTTTCAAGAAAAAGAAGACTCTTCTTCAACAAAAGTACCAAAAAAGACTGAGAATACACCATCTCAAGATGCAGCTGAAAATGATTTTAAGGATTTGAAGAATCAATTGAAAGGAGTAGAAGTAGCATGGAGCAGTGGACTAAATGGCATTAATTTCTATGAACAAGTTAAGACACTCAAAACAAAGATAGAAATAGCCCAGTAAAGAGTAAAAAGACTGGAAGATGATGCAATACGTCAACAAAAATTTATGAAAAATCGATCAATCCATTTTATCCGATCAATCAATCCTATTTAAAAGTCAGAAATGGACCTGGTCAACCGCAAAAAGAAATCTATCAGTCTGATTTACTCAAAACAATTCTCGAAATTGCCATGTTTGGAAGTTCTGCGGACGAAAGACGAAGAACAGAAACAATAAGATCTTGTAGAACACTGGACGGTTTACACACTGAATTACTTGAAATGGGGTTTTCTTTGTCTCGAAGTGCAACCATACCTTCGATTGTTGCCAAGAAAATCAAACTCCACGGAAGGCAAACGGCATGTTTCAACCGCTCCTGTCAAATAATGCAGAGCAAGAGTGACAATAGGAACAACGACTCTCAATAAACAATCTCCATTCTTAATGCATATTCAATATCGAGTTCAAGTACCGGATCACGACTGGGTTGTTGCTGATAAACACAAACTTATTTCTTCCGTTTACACTGGAATATTTATCATTAAGGATATGATGGGTAATCCTCGAGCGGTTTCTTACTCAGGACCTACGTACCTTGCAATCATAAGTGGGAAACACTCTTCTTCAACTGCGGAAACACATGCTTTTGATTTAGAAAGGATAATGCAGTTGGAGATTTTCAAGGAGTTAGCTCTGAATGAAGAAGGTATTCCGAAACCAATAATGATAATTTCTTCTGACGGAGGTTCTGATGAGAATCTCAGATATCGAAAAGTGATATCTTTTGCTATTAAACATTTTAAGATGTTTGATTTAGACGCTCAATTTATTGTAACCAATGCACCTGGTCGCAGTGCATACAACAGGGTGGAGAGAAGAATGGCACCATTGAGTCATCAAATATCGGGTTTGATTATACCTCATGATTCTCTCGGAAAACATTTGGATGCACAAGGAAGGACAACAGACGACACCTTGGAACTTGAAAATTTCTAACGAGCTGGAGAAATACTGGCTGAAGTTTGGAAGTCAATGATTATTGATGAGAACGCTGTTCAAGCTGAATATATCGAACCTGAAACCACATTTAACCATCAACTTCAAACAGACGAATCTGATGAATGGTACAATAATCACGTCAGAGAATCGCAATATTTGCTCCAAATCTCCAAATGTGATGATATAAACTGCTGTCAACCAATGAGAAGTGACCTGCGTGCTATATTACCTGATGGTTTTCTTCCACCGCCCTATCCTCTGAAACAATCATCTAGACTTACTCTTTCAAGCATTGAGGATAAAACTGCAAAGTTTGCTTCTCTTCAGACAAGAATGTCAGTTAAAATTCATCCAAACTCTGAGGATTTTACTAATATTCCATACGACTACTACTACCCTTCGATTAGGTCACGTTTGAAAGACAGAATGTGCAAAGATTGTTTTCTGTACTTTGCATCGAACGAAGCTTTGCGACTGCATAGACAGAAATCACATCCAAAAAAACCTCTACTTAAACCTGTATTAGTACGTCCTAAACGTATAGCTGCTCAAGGAGCTAATGAATGGTTGTGCATATTACATGAAGAGTGTGGTTCAGAAGACGCTGAATGGCTCAAAAAAAGTATGATTTTTTATGACAAACATGAAATAGATTCCACTATTTCGATGCACGTCTGTAAGGTAGGGATCATTGAATCTCTCTCAGATTGGATGGAGAATCCATGGGTTGCAGACTCTTCCCTTTGAGAACCCTATGAAGGATTTCTGGGTTCTAAATTCATGGACTAAATACTTGTTTTTATAATAATTCGTTCATAAATATTTTTAAAGTGTTTGTTCTTGCAAAATTTTTGTTCCTTATATATTTTAAGAGTTGTCTGTGATGTATTGTATTTACAGATTGTAAGAATGTTATCTAAGTTCGTTTTTGCAAAAGTTTTGTTCCTAATATATTATAAGAGTTGTCTGTGATGTATTGTATTTACAGATTGTGAAAATGTTGTCTAAGCAACATGCGTTAAATTAAAATGTAGACATGCACAATAAACGGTGCAATGCACATAAAAGATGGAAAAATAATGTCAAGAATTAATAATTTGCTGTTGCATCATTTGATAATCATCTAGATGTCATTATATTTATTTTTCACATGTAAATAACGAAAAATTTCAAACTCTCAGCGTTATGTAACATAATGGGGGGGGGGGGGGGCGTTACTCAGGGGTGGGGAGGGGGTCTAAAATTGCCAAAAAGTGCGTTACGTAATACTTGACGGCCGCTTACAAGAAATTCCGTATAAGCTTATAATTATTTTCCGATAATGGATTTCTTATAATTTTGCGCGATTATAGCGAAGTATTATAAGAAAATAATTACAGAAAACTCATATTTTGTGGTAAAAATTTAATTAGCTTCAAACGATACAACTTTGAACGACTTAAAAATGAAACTAAATCATTTTTAATGTTTAGATATAGAATTATTTTATTTTAATTCCTTTTAATTCAAAGTTGTTTGATATTAACCGATTCTAGTATGAAATAATTTAATGTTGAAAGTTCCAAGCCATTCTGATATAATAAATCAAGAAGGTCAAAGACTCCATTCATGCAAGAAATTAAAAAATTGTAATTGTAATAGAATTTAGGAATTTAATTATTTTTACTCGAACTAATATCAGAAGTCAAAAATGTCAAAAGATTCTTCTTTAATCCAAGTACTTCAAGTCATAAGAAAATGAAAAAGTTGCTTATTGAGAAAGAAAATTAAAGAATCTAAGTAAAACTTCAAATACTTTTATTTAAAAATTAAAAGTTTTGAATTATTAATTTCACTTTGCTGTACAATTTCAAAGATTTAAAATCGATCTCAAACAATTTTATATACATATTATCAATTTACATGATTTGATGTTACACTTAAGTGTTTCCAAACTTTAATTAATTAATAAAGCGAACCCATTTAAAAAACTCGAAAAAAGCAAAGGCATCTCTGCGAATGACAGTTTTTGATCTACTAGTCAAAACCAGAATGGTTTTAATCGTTAGCTGTGAAAAAATTCCTGTCTAGCTCCGCTGGGATTCGAACCCAGATCTTCAGATTGCCGGTCTGGTGCTCTTACCTACTAAGCTACTGACGGGGACGAGACTCATTTCATTCACAGTCTCTTACAAGCGAACGACGACGTCATTTTCAGTCTTGCAAGAATTTTAAATTTTCCAATCTTATTGAGAAATTGAATTTTGATGCTATGTTGTCGACTAGAAAAATGAAATAGTCTTTTGTTGGTAGAATGACAATTGTTCATCTACTAGTCATAACCAAAATGGCTTTAATCTTTAGCTGTGAAAAAAATCCTGCTTAGCTCCGCTGGGATTCGAACCCGGGACTTCAGATTGCTGGACTGGTGCTCTTACCCACTAAGCTACGGACGGGAACGAGAATCATTATTTCTTTCACAGCCTCTCACAAGCGAACGACGACGTCATTCTCAGTTTTGAAAAAATTTCAAATTTTTCAATCTTATTGAGAAATTGAATTTTGATGTTATGTTATCGACTAGGGAAGGGAAATAGTCTTTCGTTAATGGAATGACAGTTTTTGATCTACTATTCAAAACCAAAATGGTTTTAATCCGTAGCTGTGAAAAAAATTCTTTTCCAGCTCCGCTGGGATTTGAAACCAGGTCATTCCATCGACAAAAAACTATTTTATTTACCCAGTCGACAACATAACATAAACATTCAATTTCTCAATAAGACTGGAAAATATTAATTTTTGCAAGACTAAGTATGACGTCGTTGTTCGCGTATAAGAGGCTGTGAAAGAAATAATGATTCTCGTTCTTCTCCGTAGCTTAGTGGGTAAGAGCACCAGACCGGCAATCTGAAGACCTGGGTTCGAATCCCAGCGGAGATAGAGAGGAATTTTTTTAACAGCTGAAGATGAAAACCATTTTGGTTTTGGCTAGTAGATCACAAACTGTGATTCCATCGACAAGAAGCTATTATTAGTAACTTCTCAATTATAAAAGAAAGTAACAAGGGAAGGATAAGATAATTTGCTTAAAAATTCATTAAAAAGTGGAACCAGTAATTGGCGTTTTGATTTTTAAAACATTTTTGAGACCTTTCCACAACTTTACCATTACCAATCCACTTTTTTTCTTTTACTCGATGTTTTCTATATTTTGCTCACTTACAATTTTTATTACATTTACAACTGAAGAAAGCCTGGACTTTGTGTAAGAATGAACCCTATGAAAGAGGAAATAGTATGAATTATAATGCATTATAAGGGTGTATTTTAAAATGACTTATTCTCATTCGTCGAGATATTTCCTCGGGGTTCAAGTAGTTAGTATCAGCAACCCTCTCAGTTAAACGTCCGCATTTATGTATTTTTCATGATTCACAATAATCTAAATGAAAGGCGAGTTAGAAAATTATGGTGAAGCATAGAAGCTCTACTATGCTATGAATTTCCCCTTCATGTGCGATATATATTTCCCAGTGCATAATTTTCTATTCAAGGTCTTTTTGATGTGCGTACAATGTAGTTAAGTGAAAGCCAAACCCTCAGAAATTATTTCTAATTCTTGGCTTGAAACAAGAACTTGACTCAGTCTCATTATCAAACTGAATTATTGACTAAGAAAGCTTTCGTAACAGGAGAACTTTGATTACAAATTTTTGTTTAAATCGATATATTAACAGGGTGGCCGCTGGACCGAGAATCCGCGAAATCTGGGAAGTGACCGGGAATATTTTCTTTCTTATTTTTTTATCTTCATAATCGTCTTTTTTTTAAGTGTACGTTTTCGATTTAAGAAGTTTCAAAATGCAGTTTTGAAGACTTAAACAATTAAAAATTAAAAGCTTATGACATAAAAAATTTTTTGATAATTACGTTTTAAGTTAATCAACTGTCAATAGAAATCAATATGATTTTTTAAATTCAACTGTAGTTTGAGTATTACAAACTGAACAACAATTGGTTTTACAAGACAATTCTGAATCTGTTGGAAATTGAAGAATCTAAAGATTTTTAAGGTCAAAATTTAAACTGATTCAGTTCCAAAGTCTCAGCAAGAAGAATAAAAAAAAATTCTTTCAACTGTAAAAACTGGGGAATCAAGGAGATTTTTCACGAAAAATCAGGAAAAAATTATTTTAAATAAAATAATGTAGGTTGTATTAAATGGAATGTCAAACGCTTCAAATTCCTACATGTTCAAGTTAAAATGTTCAATTTTAATAAAATAGATGAATTTTTTACTTAATAGTTGAATTTTAAACCAAAAGAATTAATCTTCTACAATGACAGACGAATTTCTAAAAAAATAGTTGAATCTTCAATCAAACGAGATGAATTCTCAACGAAAAATTTAATAGTTAAATTTTCAACCAAAAAAGATTGCTTAGTCAAGAGAGAAAAAAAATGTCGACCAAATTGTTGAATTTTCATGTCAAAAGGACGAATTTTCAATCGAAAATGGAGTATTTAAATTTTCTATAAAAAAAATAGACAAAAAAAAGGCGAATTTTCAACAAAATGTATAAATTTGTATTAAAAAAATGAATCTTTAACAAAAAAATTAATTTTCAACTAACTACATGAATTTTCAACCCAATAATTTAATTTTCAGCCAAAGAGATGAAACTTCATCAAAAAAATGAACTTTCAACAAACTAGTTTAATTTTCAATCAAGTAATTGAATTTCTAACCAAGAGAGCGGAATTCTCAATAAAAAATGAAATGGTTGATATTTCAAACAGAAAAGATTTTAATTTCAAATAAAAAATGGTTGTAACTCAACCAGAACAGATTAATTACCAACCAAAAAGTTGCATTTTTAACAAAAGAATGAAATTTCTACCAAGACACATGCACTTTTAAAGCAGAAAGACGAATTTGCAACCAGAAAATAGGCATTTTCAACAAAAATGGTAATTTTCAAACGAATTGTTGAATTTTTAACCAAGAAAGCGAAATTCTCAATAAAAAATGTAATAGTTGATATTTCAACCAGAAACGATTTTAATTTCAAATCAAAAATTGTTGTAACTCACCCAGAACAGATTAATTATCAACCAAACAGTTGCATTTTTTACAAAAGAATGCAATTTCTACCAAGACACATGCACTTTTAAATCAGAAAGACGAATTCTCAAGCAGAAAATAGGAATTTTCAAAAAGAATGTTAATTTTCAATCAAATTGTTGAATTTTTAAACAAGAAAGCGGAGTTCTCAATAAAAAATCTAATAGTTGATATTTCAACCAGAAAAGATTTTGATTTCAAATAAAAAATGGTTGTAACTCAACCAGAACAGATTAATTATCAACCAAAAAGCTGCATTTTTGACAAAAGAATGAAATTTCTACTAAGACACATGCACTTTTAAGCCAGAGACACGAATTCTCAATCAGAAAATAGGCATTTTCAACAAAAATGTTAATTTTCAATCAAATTGTTGAATTTTTAATCAAGAAAGCGGAATTCTCAATAAAAAATGTAATAGTTGATATTTCAAACAGAAAAGATTTTAAATTCGAATAAAAAATAGTTGTAACTCAACCAGAACAGATTAATTATCAACCAAACAGTTGCATTTCTAACAAAAGAATGAAATTTCTAGTAAGACACATGCACTTTCAAACCAGAAAGACGAATTCTCAATCAGAAAATAGGCTTTTTCAACAAAAATTTTAATTTTCAACCAAATTGTTGAATTTTTAACCTAGAAAGCGGAATTCTCTATAAAAAATGTAATAGTTGATATTTCAACCAGAAAAGATTTCAATTTCAAATCAAAAATGGTTGCAACTTAACGAGAACAGATTAATTATCAACCAAACAGTTGCATTTTTAACAAAAAAAATGAAATTTCTACCAAGACACGTGCAGTTTTAAACCAGAAAGACGAATTCTCAACCAGAAAATAGGCATTTCCAACAAAAATGTTAATTTGGAAACAAATTGTAGAATTTTTAACCAAGAAAGTGGAATTCTCAATAAAAAATGTAATAGTTGATGCTTCAACCAGAAAAGATTACAATTTCAGATAAAAAATGGTTGCAACTCAACCAGAACAGATTAATTATGAAACAAACAGTTGCATTTTTAACAAAAGAATGAAATTTCTACCAAGACGCATGCACTTTTAAACCAGAAAGACGTATTCTCAACCAGAAAATAGGCATTTTCAACAAAAATGTTAATTTTCAAACAAATTGTTGAATTTTTAACCGAGAAAGCGGAATTCTCAATAAAAAATGTAATAGTTGATATTTCAACCGGAAAAGATTTTAATTGCAAATCAAAAATGGTTGTAACTCAACCAGAAAGATTAATTATCAACCAAACAGTTGCATTTTTAACAAAAGAATGAAATTTCTACCACGACACATGCACTTTTAAACCAGGAAGACAAATTCTCAACCAGAGTATAGGCATTTTTAACAAAAATGTTAATTTTCAATCAGAGTGTTGAATTTTTCACCATGAAAGCGGATTTCTCAACGAAAAATGTAATAGTTGATATTTCAACCTGAAAAGATTTTAATTTCGAATCAAAGATAGCTGCAATTCAACCAGAACAGATTAATTATCAACCAAGCAGTTGCATTTTTAACAAAAAAATGAAATTTTACCAAAACACATGAACTTTGAGACCAAAAAGACGAATTTCCAACCAAGAAATAGGCATTTTCAACAAAAATGTTAATTTTCAACAAAATTATTGAATTCTTAACCAAGAAAGAGGAATTCTTAACAAAAAATGTAATAGTTGATATTTCAGCCAGAAAATATTTCAATTTCAAATGAAAAATGGTTGTAACTCAACCAGAACAGATTAATTATCAACCAAACAGTTGCATTTTTAACAAAAGAATGAAATTTCTACCAAGACATATGCACTTTTAAACCGGAAAGACGACTTCTCAACCAGAAAATGGGCATTTTCAACAAAAATGTTAATTTTCAAACAAATTGTTGATTTTTTAACCGCAAAAGCGGAATTCTCAATAAAGAATGTAATAGTTGATATTTCAACCAGAAAAGAATTTATTTAAAAAAAAGGGTTGTAACTCAACCAGAACAGATTAATTATCAACCAAGCAGTTGCATTTTTAACAAAAAAATGAAATTTTACCAAAACACATGAA
>JAUMHM010081139.1:0-13651 GCA_032362435.1 Melikaiella ostensackeni
TGGGAATAATTGATAATTTATTTGATTCTATGAATGGAGCGACTGAACATGGCACTGATAATAAGCCATATAGATGTGGTGTAAGCGACACATCTCCTCATCTTTTATTATGGGATGAGTTAATAAATGATATTCCGAAATGGAAACTATGGCGATACAAATATCATAAAATAACCGATAGTTACGCATGGGAAGACGTCACAAAAACCTTTTCTTTTTTAAACAGTTGAGTTTCGAATATGAAAGCGTTAAAGTTTTTATGGTCAAAATTAAAAGAGGAAGGGTTCCCTTGTTTGTGCGTCCGTTCTCTGAATCAAGATCCGGTAGAAAACTTATTCTGCAATATTAGACAAAACGGTATTGCGAACACCAATCCTACTTGTTTCCAATTTTCTGCGGCATTAAAAACAGAAGTTAATAGCATATCACAGCCCATGAGCAATAAAAGCAATTGTGAAAAAGACGATTGTCAACCGCTGGATAATTTGCGCGATTTTTTGACAAATGAATGCGATGAAAAAGTCTCTTCATCGGAAAAAAACGTTTCGCTTAGAAAAGACAAAGACTATTCAGATCTAAAAATTTATAATCTATCTTTTCAAGATAGTTGCGATATTTCTAGTGTTGCCAAACAATTATTGGCCAATATAAAAATACCAGAAAAATTCCAAACATGTCAAAAAGCGTTGTTTTGTACAGACATTAGAGAAGTAGATTTGTTATCGCTTCTTGATGTCAAGTTTAATGATCAGTCTGATCAATATGCGCAAACTTACGCCAGTGAGTCGGTCTTATTATTGATAAAAAATACTTATGATTTCCTGTGGACATTTCTGAAGGAATATGGGCACGAATGCCCCTTACAGGACATTTTTCTACAATCGTTTAAAAAAAAAACTGTTCTGCTTATCACGCTTTCTGTAAATATCACTCTTGCGAGAAACTGATTGTGGAAGAATGTTTTCACATAATAATAAAAAAATTCATAAAAGAAAAGAAAGTGATTGAAGAGGTACCTGTTGAAGTTGTTCCAGAACCTGAAGTTCCTTAGATACCTGATCCACCACAGGACCATCAAATTCCACCTACTCCTTCAAAATTATCCACGGGACATAATAAAAAATGAAAAAGTTTATTGAATCGAAAATTGAATAATTATTCCCAATAGTATGAACAGTGCCAATCCCAAAATTATTTATAACTAGACTTATTTTAGTTTCGATTGTTAAGTGAACAATTTTAACCCGAAAATTCTTTTTTACAGTTAGCTGCAATATATCTCTCAAAATTATTTATAACAAGAATTGTTTTCTTGTCGATTGTTAAGTAAACAATTTTAACACGAAATTTTTTTTCTACAGTTTGCTACAATATATCTCCTAAAGTTATTTATAACTAGACTTATTTTAGTGTTGATTGTTATGTAAATAATTTTAACCCGAAACTTCTTTTACGGTTAGCTGCAATATATCTCCCAAAGTCATTTATAACTAAACTTATTTTAGTGTTGATTATTAAGTAAACAATTTTAAGCCAGAGTTTTTTCCATGGTTAGTTGCAATATATCTGTCAAAATCCTTCATAACTAGACTTATTTTGGTGCTAAAAAAAAGTTTGGCTAGTCTTATTGTTACACGTAAAAAAATGATTGTATATCTATTGTCACATTATGAGTTCGATGAAAAATTATTTCAGAGTTTAAAAACGTTTTATTATTTTGGAATACTTGTTTTATGATTTGAGTATTTTTAAATAGTACCCTAAGATATCCATTAATTGAAACGTTTGTCAATCACTTTACTTTTTTCTCAATCAAAATAATGAAATATTAAGAAGAGATTGTTCTACCAACACATACTTCATTGAAAATTCTCTTTTAGCAATTTTTAATTCTAAAGTCTAATTACAAAATAAAACAATTCACTATAAGTGAGTTATCAATGAATTATGAGTTTACTTGACAATTTCTTTTTATAATTTCATTATTTTGATTGGGAAATAAATATAATAAATATCTAGCGATTTGAATGCCCCGCCAATGTTAGCATGCAAAACTGCCGTGATGGATTGATCAACTATTTTCACAGTTCCTCAAGGATCACCGTAGTTTAGTGCTCTCAGATCCCACATGCTTCACCCCCGTGGATCGGGGGTTTCGTGCATTCAACATCATCACGATCATCACTGTCGGTGGAACTCATTTTTTTCACAGGTAGCTATACCTTATTAGCTGACAAAGATTGTTTTTATAATTAATCATGGACTACAACCGACACAACGATTCTTTCAACTTTTAGGTTAAATTCATTTAAATTACCGACTGTTACCGACGAATCCGCCGAAACCCGTTGTGTCCTACCCTTCCCTGGCTCTATCGACAAATGAGAGCGAAGTTACAACAGAAAGTTACATTATTTCGACCAATGATATATAAGATCTAGCAGGTAGGATGATTCATCATGAGTCCAAAGTCCAGTACAAAGTCCAAGGTTAGATGGTTCAAAGTCCAAGGATTTTTAAACATCATTTGTAAACACAAGTTCTCAAATTACAATTTGATGGTTTTTGCATCCAGTTTAACTGGCGCCAAAAGTACTTACATGTATAAATATTTACGTAATATGAATAAAGAAGTCTTTGTCGATCGGAGAGAGAGATTTCCCAATTTCCTGTTTATAAGTCTGGGAATTCATAATATTTAGTCTAAAAGAAAAATTCCCTAAATTTCGAAAAATATAGGGGTCTCGCTAAAAGAACAAGATGCAAAGTCTTTCACCCTTATTGAAATATCCATTCCAATTTGAATTTTCGCGGGGAAAATATGTCATGCTTCAATGACCACCGTCACGGCGTGCTCAACACAAATACGCGAATGGGCCAATCATAGCGCCATTCTATTTCCATTATTTAAATCAACCGCGTTACCACGTGCCTTGCCCTTGCGTAGTTTGGTCCAGTCTGATATAATCTAGGATAAGTTTATTGGTCTGAATTTTTAAGTCGAACGGCATTGGCTTTCTGTCCCCGTGCACGCATGGCAATTGGCATTACATTTCCTTGCATCACAGGGCGCCACCAACGCCACAGGCGCAACTATATATTAGGAAGCAAGAAATGGGACAACGGATAGGGACATGAACGCGAGGTTTTATACCGTTTAGCAAAAGTAAGCAGCAAGTTAGCAGCAATTCAGCAATTCTGTCATCCGACCTTGCTGTTAACTATAAAAAAGGAAATCCAACCCATACTAAAAAGAAGGCGAATTACGTCTGTGCAGACAATGAATGCACAGGTTCCGCTAGCCTAATTGGAGGTTAGTTATAATTATTTATTCTATCTCATGTTTTTATTGTATTTTTTGATATTGAGATGTGTACTCCCTTATTGTAATAATTAGTCGCCAATCAGGACGTGGCGCCAAGATCCTTTTCCAGTCGGGATATGGCGGTTGAAAAAGGCGCAATGTAATAATTTTTGGGAAAGACTATAATGTTATTAATAAGACATGACTCATATTTCAACGGCTTGAAAAATATAATATTTTTCACTTCGAAAAGTGTCGATCAGATTATATAGTATTGAACAAAATATCATATTTGTGTACGTATATATAACTTTTTCCTTCTTTTTCGAACATAAATTTTCTTTTTCTGTGAAGAATTGATAAGTTAATTTATTTCAGATAAAAAAACAGTTTCATTCTATTTTCATTGGTTCATACTACGTACTGTAATTTATATTTATTTATATACTATTTTCGGCAAAAATCGCATAAAAAATTTAGGGAATGTTAATAAGAGAAGAATAAAATTCTTCTTCTAAGAAAGGTATATAAACTATATATAGATAGAACCACTGGACCGGGAAATGACAGTCAATTTATTTGATCGGAAATGTTATAAACTTCTTGCAGAAAAAAATGCACTCACTGTTTAGAGGGACATCAGGGTGTCTACTAATCGGGAAAACCGAAATATATAGCCGGGAATTAACCGGGAATCACATTTCAAGTTTTTAAAACTTCGAAATGTTTGAAATCTTTATGAATCTTTGTGAAATATTTTGAAATAAAATCTTTGAAATGTTTTAAAATCTTTGTGAAATCATTTACATTTTTGTGAATTATCGTGGAATCTTTTTGAAATGATTTACAATCTTTTGATTTCTTTGTGAATTTCTTTGAAGTCTTTGAAATCTTGTGAAATCATTGTGAAATGATTTACAATGTTTTGAAAGCTTAGAAACCTTTTGGAATCTTTTATATCTTTGTGAAATTTTGGAGTCTTTAAAATCTTTCTGAAATCTTGGAAATCTTCTGAAATTTTTGAAATGTTTTGAAATCCTTGTGAAAACATCGAAATCTTTGCAAAATCTTTTGAAATCTATGGCGAACGAATTATAATCTGTTGAAGTCTTTTAAAATCTTTGAAATCTTCTGAAATATTTTGAAACCTTTGAATTCTTTGTGAAATTTTGGAATCATTGAAATCTTTCAAATCTTTCTGAAATCTGTAGAAGAACACACAAATAATGAACCAAAGATATGTTATCATAAAAAAAATTTGTCATGTTTACCAAATATGCGCAGATAACTAATAAAACATCGAAATTTTGTTATATTTTTTTACAAGTTTTAGATACCATAAATTACAAAAATATTATTTTTTTATAATATAATACGATATTGCAATGCTTTTTATTCGTACATCTAGGAATAGGAGGGTTGATATTTATAACCTGAAATTTGGTGAGCGAAAATTATTAGACACCCTTAGGGAAACTATTTTTTCTTTAGTTTTAACGGTTTTTCAAAAATTTCATACATTTTTTAAAATGGCAGTCTTCCGTTAGGGATATTAGGATGAAAGTTTGTTTGGTATTGCACGGCACCAAATATCATTGATTTGTGAAATACAATCCGAAAACCGAGCGATTAGGGGAAAGTTACAATTGAAGAACATATTTTCGTACACATTGCTAAAAAAATCATTTCCGTGTTTAAAAAAAAGAAGAATTTATAATTTCGTTGATAAACTTTGAGTACTTCAGTTGCACTGTTTTTAAATCTCCGAAAGGTAATATAGGTACGAATGAAAATACACGTTCCGGAAAAACTATGTAATTGTATACTTTCAAAATTATTAATATTATTACTGATGGTTTCGTTTAAAAGGAGAAACAATATTTTCCATTAAAAGATTTTAAACAAAGATGGTTTATCTAAAAAATTTTGTTTTCAACCAAACTTTTCTTTCTTATCGCTTCTTACGAATTATTTCAAAATGATGGCATTTAAATGAATACTAGCTCGTTTTCTTTGAAAAAAAATTCTCTATAACTTGACCTTATTGATTTTCAAAAAAAGTTCATTGATATCAAATATGGTTATTTGTTTATAAAATTTTTCTTTTGAAAGGCAGTTTTTTAATAATTTGAGGCATTAAAAAAATTATTTTCCAAAGTGGAATAAGGTCAAGTTGTGAAGAATGTTTTTTACGAGAAAATGCTCTATCATTGATGAAAATCGTATTTTCAAAAATTGGTTAAGAAGTAATAAAAAGAATGTTCGGTCAAAAACAAAAATATTTCCTGGCCTGTTTTTTCTGCCCAGCATAATACCCGAGATAATACCTCAAGTTTTAATTATTTCATCGAACCCAGAACGTTAGAAATTGAAAAATGTTCATTCTTTGAATGTTTTTTTTTATATTAAAATCATTATATTATGAGGCATCAAAAACACTTGCAGCTTTTAAATTTCAAAATGCTGGAGGATTCTAGTACAGTTTCGAAAGCATGAAAGATTTTACATACAAAAGGTTTTAAAAAATTTTACATCCAAAAGTTTTCAGCTTTGAATGTTATATTTTGAAATGGTATCAAATTTTAAATTTTGTAGAATAAAACCTTCAAATTAAAAGGCTCATAGTTTCTATTTCTACATTATTGAATGTTTGTTGAATTTAAAATAATAACACAAAAGAATTTCTTTAGTGACAAAATTTATGAATTCATACAGTATTTATATAAATATGACTACTATATATTGTATGTATCATCAGAGTCCATTGACGAAATTAACAAGCAGTTCGCAATTCGACCGAGATTTATACTTACAAATTCACTGAAAAGTGCTTCCGAGAATTCTGCGAGTGAAGATCAAAATCCCGATTATAATAATGAAGCTTTGGAAACAAAAGCACTGTCTCGCAAATAGAGACGACTATTTCAAGATCGAATACTACGGATAAAAGTAACAAAGAAGAAAAGGTATAATTTTTAACATATTTTGTCATGAGAAATATAGTCACAAAATATGAATATCGACACATATGCATTGAATTTTACAAAATATTCAGATTCACTATATAAATCTTTTTTCGCAGACTGTCCTTTCTAATAAAGATAAAAGCATTTTCTCAGGAAGTAAAACATCTGTATCAAGCTCGAATATTGTGCCTCAGAGTATCAAGAAAGAAAAGGTACAATTTCAAAAATATTAAATCGTGTGAAAAATTTATAGCAACAATCTTCAAATATAAACACATGCATTTATTTTATGAAATATTTAGATTCACTATATAAATATTTTTTGCAGACCAGCATTGCTAATAGAGATCGAAATCACCGTGCCAATTCATCTAAGAAAAGGGAAAACGTTACAGTTACGAAATTCACAAGTTCAGACATGAAGGTATTCATTATTAGTATATAGCTTTGCTATATAATATTATTTTAACTTGAAATATATCATTTTTTTGCAGAATGTTTCCGATATATTACAAACAAAACCGCCGGGCCCAAGCTCAGATATTGCGGATACAAGTAAAAAGGAAGAAAAGGTATGATTTAAAAAATATTACAACTTATAAGAAATATATAGCAAAAACTTCAAAAAACAACACATGCATTTAATTTGATTAAAACGCAAAAAATGATGTTGTTTAGAGAAATTCTAAAATTTCATTTAACGCAAAAGAAAAATCTAAGATTCGAGAAGTAGACCTACAAGAAAATGAGAAAATTCATTAGGTTCATAACAAACCGTCACTAGTTTCTTCCGTATTGGTTACATGGCCTAATAATCTCCACGATGATCAGGAATATAAAAAAAGTACAAATTGAATTTTCATCTAATTTGAGGAAGGGTTATTATAAATGTTTTCTAAATGTAGATTTTGTCGCTGTATCTTGCTACCCTTGAATTACAATTATTTATACCTATGTTTCTTTCAGCACAATTATGATGATGAGGAATCTGAAAAATGAAAAATATTAATAATCGAATATGTTCGACGGATACGGAATTTGGAGACACAGAATAAGTCCTTACAGGAGCTGGTTTTACAAATGCGAGAAAAGGGCGTAAGTTTTTTTCCAGAAATGCATTTGAGACAGGTCCGACTTTAGTAAAATAGCGCCCCTATGTTATTATACTTACCCCTCCCGATTCAATTAAAAAACTGAAATTTTATTGTTTATTCAAAGGAAATGAACACAAAAATTATTTAATTTATTGAACTCAATTACACTGGTTCTCGTTACTTTTCTCTGATTTACTTTGCACTCCTTTCACTAAGCTTAATTTTCCCGCAAACTGCCCGCCTCGACTTCATGGTATGCCCCACAACCGGTGAAGCGAAACATCAAAATTTCATTCAAAAGAGCCTAATAGAGCCCAGAATTTTTAATCGATTTTTTTTCGAAATACTCTTCACTAAATTTCAAAAAGAATCATGAGAGCCAATTTTTGAATTTTTTCTTTATTTCACTTCTGTCTTATCAAATGAAGTGAAATAAATGGTCATACTTACAACTCAATTTTTACCTTTCAAGTGGAATTTTCAAGCCAAAAAGACGAATTTCCTGAAAAAAAGTTAATTTTCAACAAGATATTTTAATTCTCTACCAAAATAGTTGATATTTCAATGACAAAAGAGTTCAATTTTAAATCAAAAACCGTTTATTTCATCTAATAAAGACGATTTTTCAAGATAATAATTGAATCCCCTACCAACACATATTAATTTACAAGAAAAATAAATTCACAACCAAAAATGTAATAGTAGACATTTCAAACAAAAAAGATTTCAATTGTAAATAAAAAACAGTGGAATTCATTCAAAAAAAATGAATTTCAACCAAATAGTTGAATCCACAATCAAAACAGATTGAAAATTTCAGTATTTTGTTGAAAATTTGCTTTTTTCGTAGAAAATAAATCTTCTAGGGCGAAAATCCATCTTTTTGGTTAAAAATTCAACTACTTGGTTGAAAGTTGAACCAATTTGTTAAAAATGAATCCTTGTTTGTTTAGAGATTCATCATTTTAGTTGAAATTTCATCTCTTTGGTTTAAAATTTGAATATTTTGTTGAAAATTCTTTTTTTTGGTGCTAAATTAATCTTCTTGGTTGAAAATTCACTTTTTTTGTCGAAAATTTGTTGTATTTTTTGTTCAAAATTAATTTTTTTCACTAAAAATGTACCTACTTCAGTTAAAGATTCAGAATTTTAATTGAAAATTTATCTCTTTTGATTAAAATTCACAGGTTGGCGAGCGACCGGGAAAGACGGGAAAAGTCAGGGAATTTGAAAAATCTGTAAAAGTCAGGGAAAAGTTAGGGAGTATGAAAAAGTATACGATTAGGGTGACCATCCGTCCTGATTTGCCCGGATATATCCTCTTTTTGAAGTATGCGACTTTTGTCCTACAAGATTTTTCACTTTGTCCGGGTTTTTGTTTTCATGTTTTAATGATTTCTTTTTTTTTTATGAGTGGTGAGCCGAATTTTGTGTTATAAACAGATGGATAAAATGTTATTCCTAGAAATTATAGTTTCAAAACTTGAAGTGACAGAAAATAATAAAATTTCTGGGCCTAAAATGTTGTACATAGCCCGAAATGAAAAAGTATGCAGTCAAAAATTAACTTTATTTTCTTAACGAAAATTCCAGTTTTGCAAGCTAATATTTTCAAATTATTAAGAATGAACTTCAATGTTTATTTAAACTATTAATGCTTAGTATATGAAAATTCCTATTTTATTTTTCGCAGGCTACACAGTCTTTCCCTTATTTCCATCTTTTTCTCGTTTTTCCACTTAAACGCGTACTGAATTAATATAGAGCCCAATAAGGAAATCCAACTATTTTTGCTTGAAAATTCGTCTTGTTTCGTTAAAAATTGTACTATTTGGTTGACAGTTTAATTATTTCTCTAAAAATTCAACAATTTTGTTAAAAATTAATCTTTTTTGGTCGAAAATTTAATTGTTTTCTTGAAAATTCGTCTTTCTAGGTTCAAAATTCAACTATTTTGGTACAAAATTTCAATATTTGGTTAAAAATTAACTTTTTTGTTGAAAATTCAACTGCTTTGTAGAAAATTCGTCTTTTTTAGTTATCAATTCAACAATTTGATTCAATTTTTTTTCTTTTTGTTGGAAATTCGTTTTTGTTCTGGTTAAAGACTTTTAACTGATAATTTTCTTACTTTATTTCAGGGTTAAAAATTGATGTATTTTCTTCAAAGTACATATTTTGGTTAAAGATTCATCCCATCAGTTAAAAATATTAATATTTTGTGGATAATTCGTTTTTTTGGGTGGAAATTGAACAGTTTGTTTCAATTTTTTTTCTTGACTAAGAAATTTTTTTTTAATTGAAAATTCAACTATTTTGTGGAAAATTCGTCTTTTTGATTGACCATTCGCCTTTATAGTAAAAAATTAATAATCTTAGCTGAAAATTAATCTTCTTGGTTAAAAATTCATGTATTTTGTTGAAAATGCAATTTTTTTATTAGAAATTTTCGGAATTTAAAGCGTTTTAAATTGTATTTAATATAGAAGGTAACGTTGAAATTCAATGTTTTCAAGGAAATTAGGATACAAATTTCAGTCCGACTTTCTTCCTCTTTTATCAAGGTCTATGTCCTACTTTGTCCTCTTTTTTGAAGTCCGGTTGTCCTACATTCCGAAAATTGGCTCTGGTCACCCTATATACGACGGCTGTCAAAACTGGGATGAAATTCATAAGACAAACTATTTTTTTTCGTCAATATTGGAGATATAAATTCGATGCGACAAAACTTACTTAGTTTCACGAATTTCGTCCCATTGAAAAGGTACTTCGTAGTCTCAGATAAGAAAGAGAGAAAAAAGTAGTCAGGGAATTTCATCTTTCGGTCAGGAAAATGTCAGGGAATTTTGAAATCCGTCTTCGCTTGCCACCCCGAATTCAACTATTTTTGGTAGAAAATTCAACTATGTGGCTAAAAAATCCAACTATTTTGGTAGAAAATTGAACAACTAGGTTGAAAGTTGAACTCTCTTGTTGAAAATTTACTTTTCTTGTTAATGATTCGTCATTTTAGTTGAAAATTTAAATATTTTGTTGAAAATTCGATTTTTCTAGTAGAAAATCAATCTCCTTAGTTGAAAATTCATCGTTTCGGTTGAAATCTCCGCTACTTGGTTAAAAGTTGAACTACTTCGTAAAAAATTCTTTTTTTTTTTTAAATTTAAATATTTTGCTGAAGAAGAGTTTTTTTTGTATAAAATTAATCATTTTGGTTGAAAATTAATTTTTTGTGGATGCAAATTCAACTTCTTGTTTTGAAATTGAATTATTTTGTTGAAAATTCACTCTCTTTGCTAAAGATTAATCATTTTAGTTAAAAATTCATCCTATCGGCTGAAGATTGAACTACTTTGTTCAAAATTTGTTGTTTTTTCAATTGAAATTTTTTTTCTAACTGGAAATTTAACTATTCCATTTTTGCTTAAATATTTATCTTTTTTTTTGAAAATTCATGTATTTTGTTGAAAATTCATTCATCAATTAATTTTGTAGTTAAGATGCCTGATTTGATGATTTTGATTGATTCCGAGCTTATTTCGATTGTTTACGTCAATACAGAAGTGCAACAAAGAAAAAATTCAAAAATCAGCTTTTATAATGCTCTTTGGAATTTAGTTAAGAGTATTTCCAAAGAAAATAGATCGAAATCGATTAAGAATTCTGAGCTCCAGGCTCTTTTGAATCGAATTTTTGCCTATCGGTTAAGCCGGCCCTGATTTGAGGTTTGTAAATATGACTGTCATACCTATCGATAAAATTTTCTTTTTAATAGGACGATGAGGATGACGATAAGATATTTAGTTAAGAAGTGGAAAGACTTCTGAGAGAATATCGCCGAAAGATAATAGAATTAGAAATGGATAATAGGGCCTCTAAAAAGGCAAATCTTAAAATGTAAGACAAAGTTATTGACTGCTCTGAACAAGTGAATTGTAAGTTTGTGGATAAAACTGCATGAGGTAGAACATGTTTCTGGATTTTAATTGAATATGTTGTATTTTAATATTATTACTTTCATTATTTGCAGCAAGCGTAAAAAAAATCTCCAATGAAGCGCAGCAGGAATTAGAAAAATCCATTCTATCAGGTGAACTATCAGGTGAGGTGAATCCTGTAATGAACGAAGTATATGTTTATTTATCTATTTTTGGTGCTGTACTTCTCAAACCTGCATCTCCATTTTTCGATGAAATTTAATAAATGTTTTCACTTGCAGATCCATGCAGAAAACGGAATACGGATCGATAGAGACGTATACGATACTGTTTCTTTTCAGCGAAAAATAAACCCTCAGAAATTCATCAAAGGTATCGTCAGAAAAAAACCACGGAACCGATAACGAAACGCCAAAAACGGACCAAAATGGTGAGAATTGAGAGAACGACGACAATAATGATGCGGAAAATGATGGAGATATTAATATCCTGTTGAACAAAGATGAAGATAAATGCGAAGAAGAATCTGTTGATGAAAATGAAGATAAATCTATGGTTCCGATGGAAGATGAATCTGATCATGAGAAGGATGAAAATATGACTGTTGATAAGAGCAAAAATGGATCAGTTCATGAAAATGAATCTATTGTTCCTTTGCAAGATGAATGTGTTGATGGGAATGATGAAAAAATTAACGATGATGTGGAAGAAGGATCAGTTGATGGGAGTGACGACGAAAAAGAAGCCGCAGTGAATTGTGAAAATGATTAGTTTGATGAAGATATAGTTTTTATTTTATTGTTCTAAACTTTAATACTTCGTTTTGTACTTGGATTTTATACTTTACTATGTAGCATGCTTCGTTCAAAGGTGTTCTCATTTCTTCCAAGACTACATCAAAAGTGTATTAAGAAATGACTTCTTGTTTTAGAATCCTATTTTTGCACATTTATAATGGAATACTCTATAATTGTATCGAATTCCATTTTTTTTAAATTTTGCATGCTACCGGTTGAAGTAAGAATAAAAGTTCTTTCAAACGGAAACATTTCGGAATGGACTGGTTAAGGTTAGGACTTATTGCGTTCACGAATAAACATACAAAGGCGGATAAAATTGAGATGACAAAAACCGGACTACATTCCGTAGCGCTTTGGATAAATTTCGGAGTCCTATTAGCACAATATAAAACATACAAATTTCGGACATAAGCGGATACAATCCGAATCGATCGCATCCGCCAGACCGTAAAAATCGCAGACATGACCGGATACAATCCGGATATATCGCATTCTCCAGACCGTACAAAACACGGACATTACCGGATACAATCCGGATTTATCGCATCCGCCAGACCGTACAGAACGCAGACATGACCGGATACAATCCGGATTGATCGCATCCGTCAAACCGTGCAAAACTCGGACATGAACGGCCACAATTCGGATTGGGGGATTCCGTCAAACTGTACATAAGACGGATACGACCGGATACAATCCGGATTGATCGCATCCGTCAAACCGTACAAAACACGGACATGGCCGGGCACAATTCGGATTCTATCTGATGATATTCGGATTTATTTTCGTGCTACTTTAGCCGGACGAATTTCGGAAATGACCTGATAGAATCCGGGTGACAAAACCCTACCTCGAAATGGACAATTTCGGACAATTTTTCGAATCCAAAATTTGTCCGAAATTTTTCCGGAATTTTAAACAGGGGTTGTTTTGCAGAACTGACTTTTGAATGTATCAACTTTCTAAATAAATAAATAAATGTACAATTTGGGGCAAATGTGGAATTTCAGACATTTCTAATTTTACCAAGTTCGACATTCAAGATTCCGAAACTTGTGACTTTCCTCAAATTTATTTATAAATCTGTGAAATCTCGTAGGATTTTGAATAAAACTACATTACCTTACTATTACAAACTCTGTTTTATTCAAATTGCATCATGGACAAAAAACTAAAATCATGATGAATAAATTAAAAAATTACTTTTAATCTTGACTACCGTAAAACGGAATAGTCGCTCATGTAGGGTAAAGTCGCTCACCAATAAATTCGCACCAAATAATTTTAAAATAAAGTTTGGCAGCTATACTCATTTAAAAAATCAAAATACCTTTACTTTTTTTTCCTACAAAATTTGATATTCAATGTTCTCTAATAGCACGGAACGTTCTAGGAACTAGCCGCTGGGACTTTCGGAACGTTCCAGGCACGTCGCTGGCCCGTGTGAAATGTCCGCCCTCTTGGAACATTCCAGCGGAACGTTCCAGCAACGTTCCACTGGAACTTGAAGGGGACTTACCGTTATTGTTATTATTAACAATAAATATCACGT
>JAUMHM010081150.1:0-13651 GCA_032362435.1 Melikaiella ostensackeni
CAATTTATAATAAAATTGGTGTCATTTTTGGTCTAGTTGATAGAGCGATAAAATTATCAGATACTAGATTTCACAATGAAAATTTAAACATTGTAAAAAATTCCTTATTAAAAAATGGGTATCCCATAGATTTGTTAAGATTAAAAATAGCTGAACGTTATAAGACTATTACAAAATCAAAAAATACAAACAGACAAATTACAGATCTTGCAAATTAAAAGAAAAATTATTCTGCCATATATTAATGGTTTTGATGAAGTTCTTCTTAGAATTTTCGATAGAAGGAGCAACTTTCAAATTGTTTTTTCAGTTGAAAATACTTTTAATAAATTTCTCTTTCCAAATGTTAAAGATTTAATTGATAAATATCATAAAGTAAATATTTCTTTTCAGAATATCATGTTTAAATTGTAAGATGATATACATTGGACAATCCTTCAGTCACTTAGGGTTTATAATTAAAGAACATGAAAAATCTGTGGAAAAAGAAAGATAATATAGCTTGAGCAAAGCATGCATTTTTCTTTTCTAGCATTATATTTCTTCGTTTCTTGTTTTTGAATAATACTACATGTTCAATAATATTTAAAAAATATCGTGTTTTTCTAGCTTCAATGATCTTTTGTTAAGAGAAATGATTCAATAAGGATACAGATCTCTATCGAAACGCGTCATCTATAAACATCAGAAAATAAACGCTTTTACTGGAATTAGCCACTAAGAGAATTTTGATTCATTCAACTAGTCTAACAGAAATTATTTTCAAAATTATTTTATTGAAAAAAAATTACTTTAGGCTTTCTATATAGATAACACAGCCACACAAAAAAAAAGTATCGTGATCTGGGGACGCGACATACGTCTTCCTATGGATTTTGATGCGCTGAATCCGAATCCGATGTCAGAATTTGCCCTACACATTAGCGTTTCACCCTAACCTTAAAAAACTTGGAAAAATTAGTATTTCCTGTTCTGGGGATGAGGCATATCAGTTCTCATGTTTTTCCATGCACTGAATGCGAATTTGCTGCCAGAATTGAGCCTATACGTTGTCCTTGAACGCTAACCTCAAAAAAACTCAATAAAATGATATAAAAAAGTGATTTACTGCCTTGAAGGCTGATTTTTTTGCAAAGCCTATATCAGCGGAGTCTCATTCTTACAATTGACGTGACCTAACTTCAACTCACCTAACTTAACCCAAATTCACCTAACGTAACGTGGCCTTATATAATCCTTATCTTCCATCGCAGATTCTACTATTCCGTCAAAAAGGTAAATTTTAACACAATAAGCAATGCCTTTACAACGAAATTAACATGAAATTTTCTTTTTTATAGTCTCTATTTTACGATTTCTGGAAGAATGGGTGAATATATTGATATCGCCAACCTTTTTAGCATTTCCGCTTGTGCCTGTAACCACGGCATCTCCACGTGGTGACGGTGGGCAACAGATCCATACTGGCTCAGTCCCTGGGTGAACAGCGTTCATGCCGTCATGGCAAGCACAAAAACAAAGTGTTTTACGATGTTGGGATTAGAAACCAAATATCGGCGTCGGTTTAGGGTGGGAAAGCGGGCTCGCCGACGTCGTCATCATGCAACCGTCCCCCTTCATCAATGGGTAACTTGGTTTATGGAGAGATCTGCTGCAAATATAACAAAAGGAATCTGCATTTTTGTGGTAGTCATGCGCGTTTGGAGAGCGTAAAGTCTTTTCTTGTAGCATGAGAATCTCCATAAACCAAGTTACCCATTGATGAAGAGGGCCGGTTGCATGATGACGACGTCGGCGAGCTCGGATTCAGCGCGTCAAAATCCATAGGAAAACATATGTCGCGTCCCCAGATCACGGCACTTTTTTTGTGTGGCTGTGTTATCAAACAAAGAGAAATAATTATTTAACTGTGAAAATTATTTTTTTATTTTTTTCTAAGTGTTTTTATAGATTTTAGAAAATTTTGAATCCCAGGGTGGGAGAAAAATGTCTATTTTCCTACCACTATCGTTACCAAAAAAAAGTTACTAGTTACAGTAACTAGTTAAAAGGAACTAGTTACTTCCCATTACTGCGGATTATTACTTTTTTCTATTTTGAAAAATAAAAGAATCTGAATAGACTGGTTCTAAATCAACCTACAAAATAAATGCCCTTAAGGCCATGTAACGAGTGGGTCATGTGACCAGATTCCTACCTTACCGACACTTTTTTTATTTTCCAACTTACGTTCACACGAAGCGCCACATCGAGTTGAAAATTTGGGAAATTAAATAAGAAGCACTAAGAAAGGTGTGTCTGGTCCTAAATTTGTATAATTATGTGCGTGGCGCTTCGTCTGAACGTAAGTTGGTAAATAAAAAACGTGTCGGTAAGGTAGGAATCTGGTCACGTGACCCACTCGTTACATGGCCTTAAGGCCATGCTATACTTACCCCATTCCTACCTTACTGATATTTTTTTGCAACAACTCACGTCCACAAGAATAGCGATATCGAAATGAAAATCTGAGAAATTATAAAGACGGCACTAAGAAACGTTTGTATGGTCCTAAATTTCTCGAAATCCAAACAAAATTTTCGAAAATTAATTTTTTTTGTAGTTTCAGAAATTTAGAACCATACAAACGTTCATTAGTGCCTTTTAACTAATTTTCGAAAATTGCAACTGGATATTTCATTTCGCATGGACGTAAGTTGTTGCGAAAAAAATTTCAGTAAAGTAGGAATCGGGTAAGTATAGCATGGCCTTAACTACTTTGAAATATTCGTAAAAATGTAAAAATGTCGCTCTGTTAATTTAAAAAAAATTAGTGTCTCCTTATTTTCCACGTACAAAAACAAATTTCATTGGCAAGCCAATCCTGAACACGTCACGCGCCGGCCTGCATGATTTGAAATGTATCCGGTCTATTACTTCATAAACAAATTTGATAAGCAGCTATCTGATTCAACGAGTTTTGATGGAATAATAACCGATTTCATTACGAAATCGATCAAATTTTTAGACTTACTTATAATTAAAACTCCTTTCAGAATTATGTTATTTAAAGGGAGTAAAATATATGGTCTTAAAGTCTTAAATTATGCCTTAACGAGTTGAGAATCGCCGGCGATTCTCGACCCCCAAATTATATTTTAGTTTTACATTTTTCTTGAATTTTGAATTACTTTTGTTGGCCTCTGCCTTGGAGGCGTCTGGTCTCAGACTGTGGTGGAGACGGATCTTGTGGTGGATCTGGCACATGTATACCGAATCGCTCAGCTTGTTCATTCGTAACTCGCATTTTCGTTCTGCTTTCTATAAATAGTATAAATATGTCGCCTTCTCTATCACATATTGGATAAGTAACACCATTGTTGTTCCATCCAATGATTTTAGTACCCGTTGCTACTGCATTGAAATTATCTACAACTGGATGTATTTTTCGATCTTCTGCCATGCAGAAAATACCAGGAAGCTCTGTTTCTGAAACACTAAATGTCCTGGGTCTAGACAGGAATTCGGCTCCCTTTTGCAAACCGGGACAAACTGAAACATCAGGACAAAGTTTTTAATGTTAATAAATCTTGTTGTTTTTTAATATACATATCGTACACAGGAGAAACGTCAGTAATGGGATCTTTTTTATCTCGTTGCGTCGAACCCTAATTATAATACTTTCTTTAAAGTTTTTGTTCCAGAATATAAATAAAATTTGTGAGTTTCGGTAATAGCTGAAAGTGTGATGATTTTTCAGGAAAGTCAAAAAACGTTCATAAAAACAGAATTTTCAATTAGGAAAAAAAAGTTTCTTTTGTCTGCCGCCAGAGCGAAAACGCGAGTTTTCGCTCCGCTCACACTCGCGTTTTCTCCCGTTGGCAGTCAAAATATCGTGTGCACCTCGCGAAAAAACACTCGTTTGCACCACGTATGAAGTTGACAACTCCTCGGCTTCGCCTCGGAGCTCAACTTTATACGTGTGGTGCAAAAATCGTGTTTTACCGCAGCGGAGCACAATGTACTATTGAGGTACAGCAGTGCTGAATAAAATCTTCTTTTGCAACGCAAGCATTAAAAATGTGAGTTTTCACGCCCGTTTCGCAGGAGAAAAATTCCCAACTTGTGACCGATGACGTCTTTGTTCTAAGCGGGGTAGAAGTACTTTTACCCTGGTGATGCTGGAGCAAAAGTGATTTTAGCGTGTTAAAAATGGCGCCTTCAGTGGCGCAGTTGGCACCGTTTCGGAGAAGCCTTTAGACAGTTTCAAAGTGATGGGCTGTTTTGTCGTGCAATGTTTACATAATGTTATTTTGTCAATCGGCCATAAATCGACTCACTTTTGACACGCTTTACAGGCTTCTAAAGTCTTCTCAAAAGTATCGTATGCATTTTGTCCCTTAGCGCACAATATTTTATTATATTATATCGATATAAATTTAATAAATTTATTTTCAATATTTTCAAAAAGAAAAAGCTAAATTTAAAAATATTGATTAATTCAAAGCTAAAAGTGCCACCGAAATTCGGAATGTAGATTAAGGTGTGAAAACCCGTTTTTTTTCGATTCTGAAATCGGTTGAGGAAAAAAATGATGGTCTAGCATCCGAAAAAAGTAAAAGAAAAAATTTTAATCGGTTAATATATTCTGTCCGTTGTTTGGGATTGAAAATTCAAAAAATGTCCTATTGGTTGAAAAGTTATGGCAAATTTTTTATGTCTACAGTTTTTACTATTTAACCGTAATAAAAAATTTGAAAATCAAAAAAAGAAATTTGTTCAATTTAGAATTTTTTGAAAATGTGTGATAAGCATGTTTTTTGGGTACGGTTAAATGCATACTTTAGAAAAAGTTGAATATGTCGAACTTGTAATTTCTTCAGCTTGAATCAAAGGACCATGCTATTATTTTGCTTTCATGAAAAAAATTGTTCATGGAAGCAAAATAGTAGCATGTTTTTTTCGATTTAAGCTGAAGAAATTGCAGGTTCGACATACTCAAAACTTGAAAAAAAAGTGTGCATTTAACTTAATAAAAAAACATGTTTTGTTCGGATGTCAGAACCCAAACTTTTCCCTCAGCCGATTTCGAAATCGTAAAAAAAGATTTTTCACACCACCCTATTGTGGATTCTTCTACATAATCTGTGTGGGATATAAAGTGGCATTTCCATAATCTTTTAAAATTAATGTGAAATAATGTCCAAGAATATTATTTTACGAGAATATAATGCAATATATATTTTATTAAAAATAAATCATTATTTTGACATTTGGCAAGTCGTGCGATGTAACTCTTAGAAAGTAATAGCTAAGGGCGTGGCACAAACGTGAAAATTTGTGCCAAACAGCAACTCAGGCTTTTAAGGCAAAAAAGTCGTGTTTTTATCAGAATAGTTTGAAATTGTCCTCCCAGTTTATATTATAAAAAAATCGCATAAGCAAAAATTTATGTTTGCATTTTTTTTAACTTTGCGAGTCATGTAAATATTTTTCTGCACGTTTGCCAAAACAAAATAGTTTTAGTTAAAACTGCATTTATTCTCTGTGAATATACAGTCAAACAGTGTATACATTAATGCAATTTGACTAAAACAATAACACATGTGTTGTACAGATCGTCTTTTTCACAACACAATACTGTCAAGCCAATTTAAAGTTGTTTTAGTGGAAAAAAATGTATTTCTGTGAATAAATGGCCGAATCGTGCATTTGTTCATACAATTTGTTTAAAACATTTACAAATATGCTTCGAAAGTCGGTTTTTTTGACAGCACATCACTGTTAGGCCAATTTGAAATAGTATAAATAAATAAATGGCCGAATAGGGCATTTGTTTATATTATTTTGTTAATCAAATTAACAAATATGTTGGAAGGACAAAGTTTTCTGATGGAACATAACTATTAAATCGATTTAGAGCCCCACTGTGCGTGGTAATTATTGTAATACGCGTGATACCCTATGCTCTGGAAACCTAATTTCCTAATACTCATTGCTAAAGGTATATTTTGCATGCCAAATATGACTTGCGGACGTGTCCAAACACTCTAAACTAGGACGTATTTTGTACATACAGAACATTAATAAATACCAAAACATAAAGCAATACACAAAAATATGCAACATTTAGATAAAAAAAATGTGTGGGCACCAGATAATTGTTAATCTACGTAATTCTCTGATTCTTAAATAATTCATAAACTTGTATACATTTTTCCAGATATGATTTCTTATAATTTCTATAATTTCTCAATATATCTACGATATAAATCTCAGTATTATATAAAATTTAGTTAGTCTAGGCTACTAGGCATTTTGGGTTGCCTGTAACCCTACAGTCTTGGTGGCATCAGGCCCTTGCTGAGGGTCGTTCTTCTATCAGTCATTCCACGCTGGTCAGTCAACCGTGACACACCCCTGCTCTGCCAAGCTTTTGTTAATTTACAATTAACTATTAATTTTCGTGTAAACAACATATTTTCGAATTCTTTTACATTCCTCCCAACACACTTCAGTGGTGACCCCGACGTGATTGAATGTAGTGACTTTTTTAGTGCCGAAAACTCGAGTGCATCAAGTGACGCTCAAGCGCGCGTGCCGTGAAAAGACGCTATCGTGTCTGACGCTCGCTTGCCTTAGGACTCTCTCGTCGGACCTAAAAACTTTTGACTTTTTTTTTATGAGTGCGTGGTGAGTGCGACAACGATGACCGAGCTTCCAACGACAACGATGACCGAGCTTCCAACGATAACTACCCAGACAGCAACATCATCAAGTGCGGCGATGTCCTCTGCAACGGCCGCTACTTTCAGCAACGCCGGACCTGGTGCGCGCATTCAATTAGATACCCGTCGAAAAAAAGGACATTTTAAAGACTGCCATCGTAACACTTTTTGGCCTGTTCGAATTCCCCATGGTGTCCTTCAGCTTTCGAAATGCAGCTCAGACGTGCCAACGCTTCATGGACTTGGTACTTCAAGGCTTGGACTTCGCCTACTATTATATTGACGACATTCTCGTGGCTTCCGAAAACGAAGAGGAACACTTGGATTATATAAAGCAACTGTTCGATCGTCTCAAGGCCTACGGAGTAGTTATTATCCTAGCGAAATCCTGTTTTGGAGAAAGCGAGGTACAGTTCCTAGGTTCTCTTGTTTCAGCAAAAGGCATTTGCCCTTGCCCCGAGAAGGTCGAAGCCATCAGGAATTGGGATCGTCCGGAAACAGCAAAAGGACTCCGTCGTTTTCTAGGTACAATGATTTTCAATCGCCGTTACATGCCTAACGCAGCGGCCCTGCAAGCTTCCCTGAACAACCTTCTACAGGGAAATGTTAAAGGAAAGTCTTTTTTGAAATGGACAGATTCAGCAGTCGAAGCCTTTGAAAAATGCAAAGAGGGTACGACCTCAGAAGTTCTCTTGGCATATCCGGATCCAGAGGCACCACTCGTCATTTTTACAGACGCATCGGACTTCGCAGTGGGTGTGGCCCTTTAACAGCGACTCGACAATGAATGGCTGCCCTTGGGTTTCTTCTCCAAGAAGCAAAGCTCAACTGAGATGAAGTACGGTGCTTATGGCCAAGAACTTCTGGCGATTTATAAGGCTTTCAAATATTTCATGCACATGATTGAAGGTAGAACTTTCACAGTTTCTACCGATCACAAGCCTCTCATCTTCGCTTTTCGTCAGAAAGCCGATAAATCTTCTCGCCGTCAATTTAAGCATCTGGACTTTATCGGCCAGTTCACCACGGACATACAGCACATCTCCGGCAAGGACAATTGTTAATTTACAATGAACTATTAATTTTTGTGTAAACAACATATCTTCGAATTCTTTTACATTCCTCCCAACACACTTCAGTATGTTTATAGGTATTACTGCGGATGAACAAAAACTGTGTACCTATTACTGCGTCTCTATTATTACGGATTTTAGTTTCAGGTAAGAAACGTATTAATAGGAAAGAGATCATTCAAGTAGAGTTTTCTCATTAACAATAATGTTATCATTTAAAAAAATGACATAATAGAAAATATATTTTATGTTCAATCCATATCCTCACAGTAATACAAGAATCTGTATCTCAGTAAAAGAGGCGGTTGACTTTTCGATGTAACCAAAAGGATCATTCGTTGGCTAAAAGTCAAACGCTTTATGTACGTTAAATGGAATTTATAGGTTAATTTAAGACATAAAGATTGTTGATATCCCGTCAACCCTCAAATTAAAATTTCTGGTGCTTGGAACATAACCTGCTTATAAAATACGATAGAAGGTAACAAAATAAGGTTACACAATTTATTTCTCGTACAAATTTTAACTTTTCTTTACTTTCTTAAGAATATATGCCTTGGAAGTCGCCCCAGGTTCAATATACATAAAATTGGGCAAACAACCATAGCAGGATCCTCCTGGGAGCGATCGCCATCCAGAAAATGACACTGGCTCCCAGTAGAACCGCGGTGAATTACACCTATGACCACGTCTCAGAACCGTGAGATGGGTGATCACATAGTTCAATGGAATCACAATGGAGGGCCGGCGAAACCCTCGTGTGTCTTGAGGACACGGAGCGGGTATGGCTTCGAGGTCACGAACCAGTGATGGCTTCGCACCTCTGAGAGCACCGATGACAAGGACAATTATTTTAAACGAATGTTCTCGGAACATTCCCCGCAGCTCCCTTATAAGGTCTCGATACCTCTCCCTCCTTTCCTTCTCCCTGACTGTGATGTTGCTGTCGGCTGGAGCCGAGAATTCGATCACGAACATAGTTTGTTTCTTTTTGTCAAGGAGTACTCGTAGTTCCAGTAAATTCAGCACTTCTCATTTTCGACAATTGACTCTATCTCTCTCGGAGTGTTCGACAAGTCAGGGTCGCGGCCAACACCGTAAGATTGACAAAAGTGGTACTGAAGGAATCTCAGGGCCACATTGTGTTTGTAGATATAAGTCGTTCCCGCGTTAGTGGGACACCCGGATAGTATGTTTCCAATGTACTCAGAGTGTGAATGACACGCTCTGCACCTACCGCTGAAAACGTCTTGGCGCAAAATGTGGCTACGGTATGCTATGGTGAAAATTATACCGACCTGTAATGCGAAAATGAAACCCCGTGTGCCTTAAGGAACAGCCCTGTACAGCTCGAAAAAGGTGCTTTTTCAAAATTTTGTTTTTCGAAGTAAAAAACAGCATAGACAGTCAATCTCCCAGGTATAATTTAATTAATTTTTGAAAAATGTTCGAAAATAAAATGACACCAAAATGTTAAAAAATGATGGAGTAAACTATGGTGCACTGGAAGCCTCGCCACCGAAGTAGTAGGACTGTGTACACGATAGCGTCCGAAATTCTCAACTGGAACAGAATTAATTTTTATTCTGTCAATTGGTTCACTTTTTTACTCTATATGAACCAGAAAAATCAAATAAAAACCGAACATTACAAAATTTACCACTGTTTGAACCAAAAGTCTCATTTTTCATGTAAATTTGTTAATATTTGTGCTTAAAAAATTATCGAAAATTATGAAGTTTTTTACATTCATGGTTCATATAGAATAGTTATCAATACTCTACAAAATAAAAGTTGAATGAGGTCAATAGGTTCAATATTTTTTGCGTAATCGTGTACGCAGTCTGCGAAAATATGGTTTGGAGAAAACATGCTTGAAAGTTTCAATAAGATACTACAACTTTATAATGACACAGCGATGAAATTTCAATCAGCTACACCAGGTCCATATAAAAACCCCTCAGCTTTTTCAAAAACAAAAAAAAAAAAGAATAGTAGAAAAGGCCATGCTGGTCTTTCTCCATATATTGAATTTCGAGGAGAGACGAGATTCGTTATGGCAACATGCGACGCTCGTGGCGCAACTCGCCAAAGGTCGGCCTGCAATATCTTCCAAAATACTTCGGATTCATAGTTATAAATTTTACAGTACGTTTTCAAATAGTTTTTTCAACCGATTAAGTGAATAAAAAAAATCGATTTTTTTTTGGTCTTGAGGGGCTCACCCCCTTAATAAGGTCCAGATGATTTGAGGAAAGTAAACGTTAGCTCCATCGACGAGGACTGATATTTTACACATCTGTGAAAGTTTCCGTGCATTTTTTTGTCGCGGAGCTGTTCGCGGAAGTTCTTGACCTCTGCTTTCTTCACCCGTGCTTTCAGAAGTGAGGAACTTAGACGGAGTAATGCACTCTCCTCACTTCTGATGTTAAGATCCAGGCCAAGAGTCTCGGCCGCCTGCTCCGCGGCTTTGTACAGAAACACTCCCTTTCCAATTATCTTGTGATTTATGACCATTGCCAGGAGAGGATCTCTTCCATTTGCAACGATGTGAGCTGCACCCAGGGTAATTCGATTATAAAGACACTGGAGATTCAGAAGTCCGCGCCCGCCTTCACAGCGTGGGATGAGTACTCGCAAGCGCGGAATGGACGAGTTGATATGCAAGCTCTTCTTCATATGCATGATCTTACGCGTGGCGATGTCGAAGGCCGTGAGTTCGTCCTTCGTCCAAGGAACCACCCCAAAATGAAAAGAGTAGAACCGGGACGGCATGAATATTAGTCACAGATATCTTGTTCAACGGCAAAAGATTAGAAGACAAAATCTGTCGAAGGAGACGCTTGTATCTGCTTCGAAGAGCTTCCTTTACTGACGTTATATTCTGAATGCGGCTTTGAGGCACGCCTAGGTATAGGTAGGTCTCGCCAGCAATAAAGTGTCTAATAGCACTCCTGTCCACGAGCTCAGGGTCGTCGCGAACACTAGCAAGTCGTCCTCGCTTCAGGTGAACCTTCGTACACTTGTCCAGTCCAAAGTCCATACCCATTTCTCGTGTGTACCCCTCGACGATTCTCTGCGAATCCTTGAGATGTTCTGTTCCAGGAGCATAGATCTTCAAGTCATCAATGTAAAATATATGAGTGACCTTATGCTCATGATTATTAGATTTGCCGCAGAGGTACCCACGAGAATTGCGCAGTGCGAGAGATAGTGGCAAAAGTGTGACGCAAAAGAGAAGAGGGCTCATGGTGTCACCGTGAAAGATGCCCCTCCAGAAGGTAATTCTGTTAGTTGTTACACGATGTTTTCCAGATGAGATAGTGAATCTGGTTGTCTGAAGGGGCATCAATCTCTCCATGCATCCCGTCTTTGTAGACGCTCCTGTCGATTAGCAGGTTTTCCCAACAGTCTGCTACGCCTCTTTTCGATCCATGTTGTTCGTTAATCTCTGTCTACACAGGTCCAGTTGTCCGAACAATCCTGTCATTCAGGATAGCTCTAAGAATTTAATACAGCGTGTTGAGACATGTTATTAGCCTGTAGTTTCTTGGGTTGGACGAGTCGCTTCTCTTTGGTAGGAGTACAGTGCGTTCTAACACCAGCCTCTGCAGAATGGGCATCTCCGATTTTAAGCATGGGGTGAAGATCCGGGCCAGATGTTGGTGTCATTGTGTTGAAATCGCCGTCATCTCCCACGAGATGCCTGTTTTCCGCGGTCGGTCTTGATGTCGCTTCCTTTTCTTCGTCTGCGGTTTGTTCTTGCAACGGTTGATGAAGCTTTTCGAGCACTATTTTGTTCGTGTAAGGTGCTCTATGCGGGTTCGCAACAACTGTTCACTGTCAACACTAGGGATCTTTTTTTTATGGTATTATTTCTTACGTATCTTGTTTTTGAATAGGATAACTTCATGATGTTATTATCAATGTAAAACAAATGAGTCTGAGTTCCCGCCAGTGGTTTCATTTAAGTACCACTCGAGACTGTTTTTTCTGAGCTCCTTTTTAATACCTGAAATGAGCTCCGAAATAATACTTTGTTTTTACTGTGTTGTGAGAGGTGCGAAAGCTCTGAGTGTTTCTGGGACACAGAGTGTACAGGCGCGCCATGTAACCTTCGCGATCAAGGATAATCCAGCATCGTAGTGTTTGCCGAACCATTCTCGGGTGCTCTGCGCTTTCGATCGTTTTGAACCGCATTCGACTTAAACCCCTTGCAGAGCCCCGCATGCAAGGGTTAGCTTGTTAACACTTAACTTGTTAAATGTTAACTTTTAAATGATTTTCAGTCGTGCGATCTAAAATTCATTTGCACTAGTACGATTAGCAGAAAGGCGTGCGCGAACTGCGAAGCGCGAACATGTAGAGAAAAAATGTCGATTAACGCCTGCATCTCGGTATGTTGGGTATGTCTAATTTGTTTGTTCGTGAAACGTTTTTTTGTGAATGGAAAAAAGGATTTTATTGAAGAAAATTGTAGGCACCTAGAAATTAGAGAAAGAAGCCAAAAGTGTTGATCGACGCCTACGTACAACTTAATATATTGAATATATATATTTTTTTACGAGACGCTTGCTTAACATACACCGAAACCTCCATTTAACGTCCCTCCATATACCGCCTTCGTAGAATTTCCGCCGGCTCGCATTAGTTGATGAGGAGGTCCAAGAGACCGAGAGAGAGGCGCAGTGAGCTAACCGGAGTTGAGTAGTACCGTAGCCACGAAGCGGACAGTATCCTAATCGGATAATTTTGTCAGTTCGCTTTCAGTGTTTCGGTTATACTTTACGAAAACGTCGAAGAAAAACAAAAGAAAGCGTTCATCGTTCGGAGGGCAATAAAAGCCTGTGAACAAAGTGAAATCGGGTGCCTCAAAAGAGTCTATTTGACAGAAATATGGTATCGCTGAGAAAACGTACAAGGATGTGATAGCTCGCGAATCTCATTTAAGGAATAAGGTTCAAAGTTATGAATATGTGAAGAAGAAATCGCCGAAAAGGAGTGATAATATGGTTTTGGATGCTGCTGCTTTTAAACATTTTTCACAGATAACGTTTATCCAGACTCGTGCCAAAATTGTGATTTGATTAAATTATAGACATATTTTTTAGAGAAAATATATATGTACTTCTAAAAATATATTTTTTTGTTTATTATAAATAATGCCTTTTTCTCTCATAGAATTATCCATAAGAGCAAAATTAAAAATGATAAAATCACTATTCTATAACTTGGCCGGCCTTATATAGCTGTATAGAAAATAAATCATAAATCGAAATTTCCTCTTTCAAAAATTGATTGAAGTTGTAGTTTTTGAGTTATAAAATAATGAAGCTGGTCCAATCAGAAGGGCGTTTTAAGCAGTCGTGCGGATCTACTCGAAGAAATATCAAGAGATTTCCGCAGTAATCGAAGTGGTTAGCATCACAGATTCTTCAAAGAACTCATTGATCCAGGGGATGATGTTATAATATCTTAATGAAACCACCCTCGAAGTGACACCGATCTAAATTTACTTTGCGTGGTGTTCGAAATTTTTTATTTTCCCCTACTTAGAAAAATTGTAGAATTTCTGCCGAAATCAAAGTGGTTGGCACCGCAGATTTTTTGAAAAACTCAATGACCTTTGAAGGATTTTAGAATTTTTTTTAGCCACCATGTAGAAAGATCGAAGAATTTCTGAAGTAATCAAAGTGGTTTGCACAACGGATTTTTTCAACAACCCAATGCCCCAGGGGACGGTCTTCTAATAATTAAAAAAAAACACTTTTGAAGTGACACTGATCTGTATTTACTTTGAGGGTGTTACAAATCTTTGTTTATCCCTTATATTTTTGTTCATCCCTACTATTATTTGACTTTAATTTAAGT
>JAUMHM010081171.1:0-13648 GCA_032362435.1 Melikaiella ostensackeni
ACAATTGTCCGCGACTGCTTATTAACTTTTGTAACCGTATTCAGCAGAAACCCTTGGCACAGGGACCCTTCATCCGCAACCTGAGGACGCGTTCGGTGGCTTTGTCATAGGCCCTTCGGTTCCACTCCAACTCCAAATATATATATTGTAACATGTGGGTTGCATAGAGGTGCCTGGAAATTGGCAAACGGCATGGTACGTACGAAGAGGCCGTGTGAGGTTGCCGTACGTAGGGAAAGAAGCAAGATCGCACGCGCAAGTGACTCCCACCATGACCTAACAAGTCATAAGTGGGGACGCGAGAGATCGCGAAGTCAAGGGAGTCATTTGCGTAACATAAAACGGGCACAAAAGAAACTTGCCTTCTTAAAGCAAGGATCTGGGAGAAGAAACTTGTGGGCAACTGGGAGCATAGTCTTCCACCACTGGCCATATCCCTCTTCTCTGTGAAGGGTATTAGCAGGGAATTTACTTTCCACCAATACCTTGGAAAAGCATTTTTTAAGAGCAATATAAAGTATTACTTTGGAACCTGGTCTATAAAAAGATTATTTTACACGAGATATCTCATTGTATTCTTGGAGTAAGTTTGTATAAATTTAGGAATTTTCCTAGTACGCGAATTTCCTTAAAGATAAAAATAAAAAGGGGATGATTATCTGAATTTTAAATGAATTGAGAGAGATAAAGAGATCTAATTGAATTTGAAATATCGATTTGTTGAAGTAGAATCATTTGTTTATACATTGACTTTTGTGACCTGTATGTTGACAAGCGGCGTGAAACTTTCTTTTCACCAACCGGTTCAGGTATCATATAGTTACAAATAAATTGGGCGATAAGGCAGAATAAGTACTTATAGGCAGACCGGAATATATTTTCGACTCTGGCTAAGAAAGTAGAGATTACTACTTACGCTGTAATAGATGATTATCAGGTTATAAGACAAAATAAATACAAATTATACCGAGTAAAGGGGAAACAGGAAAGTTCTTGAAATACCTGCCCATTCCTCAGTCCTTGATAAAAGATTTTCTCTTCTGAATTACCTGCTTATTAATTCATTGGCGTTCTTACTTATTGTCTGTACCCAAGTGGCGTCTGTGTATTTACATTTGCCTCTTCTTTTGTATACTGGGGATCAATAGACAGGCAGATGTTATAATGATTTTGTAAAAGCCATAAATTGTATACCTAGCTCGCTCAGTTTGAGCCTTCGAATGAGGCAAAGACTCTTGAGACTGCACGAAAAAGAAAATAGTGTTTTGACCGTGTGAAAAATAAGTGTTATTCTTTTTGACGTGTTAAAGTGCAAGCGTTGCTCTTACTTATTAGCTGTAATTATTAGCAAGCTCACAATTAGAAGGGACTTTTTCTTTTAACGAATATAAATCCAACATAGTGGGTTAAACACGAACAATCCTATTTTATCCTATAAAAGACTATTTAGTATCATTTTACTCGGTAGAGATCATACTATAGGCTAAGACCTACCTGTTTGTCAGGGATCATAACTGTTGATAATAAATAACATTTAGGGATGTAAATATCATTTCCACCGTTAGGAGAATAATTATACAGTAAATATTACATAAAGTAGAAGAATAGATTAGAGACTTATTGAGATAATTCTGCGAATATAATTTTGACAATGTAAATCATATTATTTCTCAGATAGGTTTGTGCACACAGTAAGGAAAATTAATCTTAAAATCCTACTCTAGCATAGGCTTTAGCTGAATTTGGATTTGTAAAGAGTAGATTAGCTTAGGTTTTTCTGAATAAATCAAATGTTTTTGGGAAAATAAGCTTTATTCTTTCTCCCGTGCGGCACCTCATATTAAATAAATTATTTAGATTATTCATGAGATAATCAACAGTTAACCACGAGGGTGAGTAATTGATTAATATCACAAAACTCGCGTGTTACAATTGGGGCACCAACGTTGGGCCACGAGGAGTCGAAAAAAGAATAAAGCTCATGAATTAGATCAGCTTAGGTACCAGGGTCATTAATGGACCATAGGACAATCATAAGAGCGTTTTCTAAAGGTGACCCCAATTTTCGAAAAATACAATTACCACCGCCTACGAGTCAAAAACAAGTACCTCAGGGCATGCGAGCCCTTGACCAATATCTAAATAAGAGTGAAAAAAGCGAAATCCCATCTCAGCGAAACTGCATGGGAAAACAGACTCAATAAGCATACCCCAAGTGAAAATAAAGAGACAATTAAACACTTCGAAATAGTGAAAAATTTACGGCAAAAATGAGTAAAAACAACTTGAGATCCTCGAAAGCCCAGAAGAAAAACGACACAGCGATGGACATTAGTCAAGAAGATCTAAACATTACTATTACAAACATGGTAATGGAAGGGATCAACACATTAACACCACGAGAGAGCAAGGACACACCCATGAGCCCATGGGACCTCATGAATCTCCACCTCCAAGACTTAGAAAAAACCACTCAGAGAATTCTGGAGGAGGAGTAAAACTACAGAGAGGAACAATTGGCCGCTCGGGGCAAGGACGTACAGAACTGAATGACCGCCATGCATAGCAGCCTAGGGCGATCATTGGAGGTAACCACTAACCTGACCAAGATGCTAGAAGAAAGGGGGCTGAGAATGCAGGCCAAATTAAATAGCCTGGAGACCGCCCACGCCCGAGTGATGGAGAGAATCACCGACGAGTCTATAAGAAGAGAAGGTAGTCAGATCACACAACATCAACCCAATATTAAGTACCTTCTCCCAGAATTCAACGGAAAAGGGAGTCCAATACGTTACCTTAGACAATTGGAGTAGTATTGGGAAGCTGTACGCCAAAGAGCCTGCGATGCAGCCTACCTAATAGAAAAATCCCTATCAGGACCCGCGAGAGATTGGTGGATAGTGAAAAATGAAGTCACGAGCCTGGAGAATTCATGGCCAAGTTTCGAAAACGCTATTGGAATGAGCGAACTCAGCACGAAATTAAAAAGAAGCTCGAGTTCGCTTATTACCAAGCCAACAAAGACCGGTCACGAGCGGAATACGCCACGAAAATCATCGTCCTCGTAAATGAGCTCTCGTCAAGACCAGACTGCATAGAAATCATACAAAAACTGGCTCGTGATTATAACGACGAGATAAAGTATGCAATAGATGGAAGGGGCATACATGACTGCAAACAATTGATTGAGCTGCTGGAGGAATTCGATAAGATCGGCAGCACTAATAATGGAGCCTCAGAAGGACGAGAATGGCGAAATAAAAGCAATTAGCGAGCGGAAAACAGCAATAATATGCAAGGTGCATGGCGGCCATCGACTGCAAGGGACTACAATCCACGCAGTGGAAGCAGCTATCGAAACAACTGACAGAATCAACAGGCCAGCGATAATAATGGACGAATCCAAGGTGGCAACAACAACAAAACAGGACAGTGAGCAGGGGGGCAACCACCCTCTCAAGAGCGAACTTATCGCACCCACATACTTATAAACACCAGAGAGGAACTATTAGAGGAGGCACCCCAGGTAATACTAAAACCGAGATCCAAATGTTACACAATAAGCCTCCAGGTAGGAGGTATTGTAACAAAAGCGTTAATTGATGCTGGTGCGGAAATTACTTGTATATCCGAAGAAAGGTGTTGCGGTAACGAGTACAAGATGAGGACTCTGATGAGAAGGAAAAGGAGAGAATAAATGCAATGCAGCTTCAGGACGATGGAAAGAAGGAGATAGAAGATTCTACGAGTCCCTCACTACTACAAACACAGTGTGCCTGGTCCGCAGACATATCGTGGGGCAAGGTACAGGAAAAGGTAGCGGAAATTGCCGACCTGAGTCAGCTGGAGAAGGAACAGTTAAGCACCATTCTATGGCGCCATCGACAGGTGTTTCGTCGAGAACCCGGCCTACTGACCTGCTACAAGCACGTGCTCAAAATTGAAGAGGAATAACCGTTCATCGGCAGAAGCTACCCAATACCCTTGGCTCACCGTCGGAAAGTAGAGGAGGAGATTCATCGGATGTTAAAAATGGGTATTATCCAACGATCTGACAGCCCTTACGTCAACCCTAGTGCCGGTAGTAAAAAAGGACGGCACTATAAGATTATTTCTTGATGCACGCAAGCTCAATGAAATATCAGTCGAGGACTGGGAATGCCCCGAACAAGCCGAGATTCTATTTCAAAAGTGCAGAGGCATCAATGTCATGTCCAGTTCGGGCATGACCAGTAGCTTTTGGCAAGTGCCACAGCACCGAGACACGAGACAATACACTGCCTTTCAACACCGTAGCAAAAGCTATGAATTTAGGGACGTTCCGGTCGGTCCTAAGACTAGAACGGCCGCCTTAGTGAGGGGACTCGATCGTGCACTACAAGGGATTGGTGATCATGTAATAACATTCGTTGATGATACACTTATTACTTCAGAATCGAACCAACAGCACCTGGAACATCTCAACGAATTACTGGGAAGGCTAGCTAGAAATAACTTAACTCTAAATCTTGACAAGTCTTACTTTTTTAAAAGAGATTCAAAGTTCCTAGGCTTCGTATCAACAACTTGAGGAATCAAACCGGATCCCGACAAAATTACTAACTTCCAAGAATTTCCAGCACCACGAAATGCGAAACAACTACGTGAATTTCTTGGACTTGTTAATTTTTACTCCTAGTTCAGTGACAAATACGCCACAGAGACTGTACTCCTTCTTCAATTAATAAAAGAAGGCGTTAAATGGAGATGGGATAAAATAGAACAAGACAGCTTTGAACAGCTGTGAACAGCTTTGGGAACTGTGTTATATAAATTAAACAACAACAATCAAAAGGAGATAATCACTTTGGCCAGCAGGACTCTGAAAGGACCTGAGATTACCTACTTCATGACTGAAAAGGAGCTCCTGGCCATTGTATGGGCATTACAGAAATTCCGCACCTACCTGCAAGGGGCGGAGATCATTAATAGGACCGATCATCGAGCATTTAAATTCTTGAAGACCTGCAAATTCGTCAAGGCACGCCTTACCAGATGGATCCTCGCCATTCAAGTCTACCGAATTATGATCGAACACCTGCCAAGAAAGGAGAACATCATGGCAAAAGTACTAAGCAAGCTGCATGAAGAGGAAACCTACAGGAAAGGGCGTGGTGAGACCCGAGTGACCATTCATGCACTAAGTTATTAATGTACTCCAGAAATAGAGAGGAGAGAGATATAAAAAGAATACCTCAGGTACAGAAAAAAGACAAGAAGATTCAAGAGAATCAACGCCAAATCTCATGAAACCCACAAGAAATAACAAGATATAAAATTGTTGATGACAATTTATACCACACAGACGGGACAACACACCGAATATACATACCTAAAAAACTGGCAGAAGCATTAAGATGGGAATGTCACGCCACATATGGACACGTTGGAGCGAAAAAAACCTACAGAATTTTGAGAAGGGCTTTCTACTGTCAACGTATGGCAAAAATGACTCGCAATTTAATATCAACATGCGACTCGTGCCAGCGTAATATGATCTCCACCAAAGGCCCTCAAGCAATAATGGAGCCATTATTATCGGCAGGACCATTAGAGTTAATATCTATCGATTTTTTCGGTTCCCTACCTAAGACAAAGTATGGCTATGAACATCTTTTAGTCATGATCAAACATTTACGAAATACACTTAACTCTATCCAATAAGGAAAGAGACCAGTGAAATGGCAGTAAAAAAAATTGATGAGTGTAGGGAAGAGATTGAAAAAACCCGCTGCATTTCATCTGATAGGGGTACACAGTTCACAAGCCGCATGTGGCAACAATCACTAGAAGATAGGGGAATAAGAATGAGCCTTACCTCAATTCGCCACCCTCAAGCGAACATGGTGGAGAGGGTAAATCGCGACTTATCCCGACTCTTCAGAACCCTACTAACCCCAGATAGACATGGAACGTGGTATTCACAAGTGAGGAACATTGAAACAATAATTAACGAATCGTACCACGAAACCATCAACACAACCCCGTACGAGGCACTTTGGGGCCACCGACCGAAGAGATGGTGGACCACTTTTCTACCGAAAGTACCCCCACCAACACAAGTAAACCGAGAGGGGAAACTAATGGTACTACAAGAGAGAATAAAGAAAAATAGAGAGCAACGCATCAATCACATTAGCAAAAACAAAAAAGGTGTTGACTTCGAAATCGGCGGGCAGGTGTTAGCAAAGGCCTGCAACGTGTCGAACGTAGCCACGGGCGCCGTTGCCAAATTTCTGGCGTTGTACGAAGGGCCGTACACTATAAAGCTTTGATTGATACGCCATTGACCAAGTCAGGGTACCCTGACCGGGCTGACCAACGATCTACTCTCTGGTCAAGTACCTGCGAGCTCGGCCAGACCAACTCTTCCATCAGGGGTCCTTTGTTGGAAAGTAGAAAAAATTGACAAAATTTAAAAATTGTTAATTTTGAAGTTAGGGATCTGAAAGTGATATTTTTGGAGTATGCAAATTTTGCCGATTCCAATGACATATAATTTGTCTACAAAAGTTGAAAATTGGAGAAGATATAAATATTGAAATGAGTATTGAGCTAAAGTTTTTTGAATTAAGCTCCTTCAAATTTTCAACTTTCATAGACCAAAAATATGTCATTGGAATCGGGAAAATTTGTAGAGTCCAGATATATTATTTTTAAATCGTTAGTTGCAAAATTATAAATTTTTGAATTTTCCTACTCATACCTGCTTATGAAAAAAGACCCCAAGCTCACCCAAACTGAGGTCCGTGAATAGACCGAAAAGTAGTAAAAAAAAGTCAGTCGGGTCGAATCTGACCATACCTAAAAAGTGAGCAAAAAGTTTGCCGATCACTGCTATAAAGAAGAAGATCGCCAGGAATGTATACCTTCTGTGGAACGAAGCAACGGACCGAGAGAGGGGCCAGTTTCACGCGAACGATCTGTGCAGATACAAGAGGAGAGAAAGCACGGAAAATGTGGTGGGACAGAGGCCCTCGATGACTGAAGGATGCGTCAGTAATCTCCGAGTGACCAAAGATGCCGGACGCATACACAGAGCACGAACAGTCCCACCTGGAGCAAAGTATCGCCATCCAGTGTGATACGGACCTGGAGGCAGAGGATGCCATCATCAGCGAACCGCAACACCACCGAGTCATTAGAGTGAGGGCTCGCTATATTACCACCACAAAAAAAGGCAGCGAAGCGACCTGGAATGACTGTCTCCGAGGTCAATCTTTACCGAGCCCGAATAAGCAAGAAACACCAGTGCGTGGGACCAAATGATGAGCTTCTCACAACCAAGGACCCACCGACAAGCTCCAAGATAGAGGAGGAAATTAAGCAATAGTAGATGCTGTAAGTGCAGTACTACGAGAGGTAAAAATCAATGCCACTCAGGTAGTGGCCTATCTAGAAGTAGGAGCGGAATGTACCAACAACAAGCATGAGGTGGGCATGAGAAGCCGTACAAAAAGGACAAGGCAGGAAGCGCTGGTAGAGAAAGATAAAGAGACCTAATTGAATTTGGAAATATCGATTCGCTGAAATGAAATCATTTATTTATACATTGACTTTTGTGATCTGTATGTTGACAAGCGGCGTGAAACCTTTTCACCAAAAGGTTCAGGTATCATACAGTTACAAATAAATTAGGCGATAAGGCATAATTACTACTTATAAGCAGACCGGAATATATTTCCGACTCTGGCTAAGAAAGTAGAAATTACTACTTACGCTCCAATAAATGGTTATCGGGTTATAAGACAAAATAAATACAATTTTTACCGAGTAAAGGGGAAACAGGAAAATTCTTAAAATACCTGCCCATTTCTCAATCCCTAACAATAAAGAAATTTTTTCTTCTGAATTACATGGGTATTCATTGGCGTTCTTACTTATTGTCTTTGCCCAAGGGCCTTCTATGTATTTACATGTGCCTTTCCTTTTCTTTCGTATACTGGGGATCAGTAGACAGCCAGATGTTATAATGATTTTGTAAAGGTGATAAATCTTGTACCGAGCTCACTCAGCTCGAGCCATTTAAATGAGACAGAGACTCTTCAGACTGCAAAAAGCAGAAAATAGTGTTTTGGTTTCATGAAATGAAACACGAACAATCATATTTTATCCTATAAGGGTCTATTTAGTATCATTTTTACTCAGTAGAGATTATACTTTAGGCTAAGACCTACCTGTTTGTCAGGGATCATAACTGCTAATAATAAATGACGTTCAGGGTTGTAGATATCATTTCCACTGTTAGGCGAATAATTATATAATGAATGTTATATCAAGTAGAGGAGTAGATTAGGGACTTATTGAGGTAGTTCTCCGAATATAATTTCGGCAATATAAATCATATTATTTCTCAAATAGATTTATGCACACAATAAGGGTAATTAATTTCAGAATCCAACTATAGCATAGGGTTTAGCTGAATTTTGATTTGTAAAGAGTAGATTAGCTTAGGTTTTCTGAATAAATCAAATGTTTTTGGAGAAATAAGCTTTATTCTTTCTCCCGTGCGGCATCTCACATTAAATAAATCATTTAGAATATTCATGAGATAATCAACAGTTAACTGCGAGGGTGAATAATTGATTAATATCACAAAACTCACGTGTTACAATATATATATAGTATATGTTTTGAAAATATTATAATGGACTTTTGTCTGAAAGATGTCATTTGGAGGTTATTTAACCTTAAATTTATGAATCATAAGTTCCCCAGACGTAAAAATAAGGATTCCCTTTCTGCTTTTAATCTAAAAAAAAATAAAAATGGTAGCTAGGATAGAATCAGATACCACCCAATAGGGGTGTATCTAAAAAGCAGAACAAGAAAGAAGTCAAAAAAGAATAAGAGTAAATTAATTAAGAAAGAAGTGTGGACCGAGGATACATAGTTTGAGAAGATAGTGTTGAGTGAAGTATAGGAGGAGTTAAAAGAAAATGTCAAGAACACAAGAATCATAAATAAATTTAAAAATAGAACAGTAAAGATAAAAATTGGACAAATGTTTGGTGGAACAAAGAATATAATAAAAAGAAAAGGCGGGTTAAAAAAGAGTATAAATATTGCAAGAAAGAAAAATGGAAAGGAAGATTATATCACATCCAGGATGGAATATAGAGAGTTATGTAAACAGAAAGAGGAGAAGAAGAAAAAGGAAGTAGAGTTGGAATTACGTAGAATTAAAATAGGAGGGGAGGTATGGAGGTAATATTTTAAAGAAATGTTTCAAGGATCGGGTGAAATGAAGACGAATGATTGGCAGAGAAGTAAATTAGAAGACGAGAAGAAGTTGGAGAATGTGGAGATACAAGCACTGATTAAAGATTGAAAAAAGGACAAAGGAGGAGGCAGTGACGAGTTAGGTAACGAAGTGTGGATTTACAGTGGAAGGGAAACCAGAAGAAAGTTGAAAGAAGTAGTGAAAAGAGTTTAGAAAGTTGAGAGATTTTCCGAGGAGTAGATGGAGGGGTTGATTACGCCTATTCTTAAAAAAGAGAACACGGGAAAGTAGAAAATTACACTGAAAATCCAATATAGGTCCGACTTTGGTTCTTGCCTAAAATGGCCTTGGACATATGGCCGACCGACTCCAATGTCAACAATCAGGGCCGCATGAACCATTCTTTATGTGATTTTCATTCGCAGTAAAAAATATTAATTTATTAAATTTCTTTAAATCTTTGTCTGTTTTGAAGGATTAACGCTGCCTCTTGTTTTCCTGCGATATTTTTGTAACACATAACGTGAACATTGAAAGCGAATGAAGCGAAGTGCGAGCCGTGCGAACTGACGATGCGCTTGTGATACAGCCAGCTTTGTTAGTGCGGTACTGGACGAGTTTGCTGGCTTTAAAGTGCCGCTCTCTGCACACCTTTGTTCCCTGGTCCTGGAACGAAATTCTCGGAATGACATACTGCATACTGACCTATTAGAGACTTTCAGTTTACAATCGAATAATGTAATTGAGCACAGCGTGCAAAGTATATGCAATGGTGTTAACAGAGAGGCTGAATAAAGAAGTAGAAGCAAAATAAATACACGGAGAAAAAGGTCTAGTTAAGGTAACACGGATTCTGGTTGTCCCTACTATACAGTCCAGTGGAATACGTCAACCAACACGCTGTCTAGTTAAACGCGCCAGACAGTTTATTTAAACTCTCTCTAGTTAGAATTACAAGACATGTGGTATACGTTACCAGACATCTAGTACGGCCAACATTTACGTGGTTAGTAGGGCTAACTAGCTGTCTAGTAAAAGTAAGCAAATATTGAGTTAGGCTTACATTCCCGTTTTGGGGTAATTCAACTAGTTTTCTAGTAAAATTTACCAGATGTATAATATTAGGAAATTTGTTTTTTTTTTCAGGAAAATAAGTATGTTTTGAGGATTTTTGGGATAGGTTTAAGAATGTACACAGCACATTAAAATGAAGCTTTGTTTATTAAATAAATTATTTACTTGACAGAATAATACAACGCTGAACATTTTTTTCAAACATACATTGAATTTAGAGTTTTTACTAATATTGGCGAGAATGCATTGTACTATTGGGAAATTTCAAGTTTCCACTCCGACAACAGTAGTCAAAGGTATGAATTTACATTTCACGAAGAAATCGCAAGGACTGAAGCATTATTTTCGAAGCAACATGGCGTCGACACTGAAGAAAAATACAGTTTACGTACCTTGGAATATAGCCTTGTAAGAGGAGAGGTTCCACAAGTCCAATAGATAATTTACTTGATCATCACGGAAGTCACTCATTTTAAAACACGTAAATGAAGCAAAAGTAACAACCCGTCGCTTCACACTTGTTGCAGTTCCGCAAATGGACAGAATAACGCACAGGACACGGAAATGCAAGCGTCGCGTCGGAAAAATACTGGAGATGATGACGCCGACAATTAGGCAGGCAGGCTCGACGCTAGAGAGCGAAATAGTGATTGGTGAAGGTTGTAGGAAGGAGCAACGAAGGGAGTGAATAGTAGTGGGGGGCCACTCGCTACTAGATGTCTAGTTATGGACATCATTCGCCACAACACGACGTATCGGTTAAATCAACTAGACTACTTACAAGACATTGAGTAAGAGTAACGAATCTTCTAACTTAAATTTACTAGACGCGCGTAACTAGATTCATCTAGTTGGCCCAACTAGACCTTTTTCTCCGTGTCGGTCAATCGCAAAGGCTTTCAAATTTGTTAGTTTCTCAACTTGAAAATTTCTTAATTTGAAGAAAATTCATTTAAATTCAGAAGCTTGAATAATTTACTTAAAATAATTGAAGTTTTAAAAAGAGTTTGAGTAAAAAAAAGTTTTGATATCAATTCTTTTTAAAATTTCCCATTTAAAATTACTTCATTATGAACGTTTTTTTAGAATAGTTCAGTTTTAAGGGTTAATATTTAAATTGTTTTCCATTTTGCAGAAGGGAGAAATTAAGTTGAATTTGTTTTTCGATCTTATAAAAATTTGTTTCAGCAATTTAATGTTAAATTTTAATTTTTCAATGCAATAACAATTAAAAATTCTATAATTTCAGAAGCTTTGCCTTTGAAACATTCAATTCAGTCTTTAATTTAAATTGTCAAATTTCAATCGCTTCGAATTGAAAATTATTTAAATTCAAAGGTTGTCAATTTTCAATTTTTTAATTTTCAATGCTGAATTAGAAATAATAACACAACTTCAATTCCTCTGAATTTTGGAAAATCCAATTTAAAAAATTCTAATTTTGTCTTGTGGGCTTTTGAAGCCAAGTGACCAGGTCGACCTTTAGCGAATATAGGAGTGTTAATTGGGGTTGAGTAGCTTGACTGCTACCTCCGTCGGGGGTTTCCCTAGGCCCCCTAGGGCTTAGAGTCAATAGGAAGGGCAGAGAAAAATTGCGCGCCAGGTACCTGAGTACAATTTCAGCTTTAGCATAGTATACTTCCTTCCCGCTTCACGCGTCTATGTCCAGTAAAAGAAAAAATAATGAATAAATTATAGGGAAAGTAACTATTTTGCTTAACTAAATGTAAATGATCGTCTTTGAACTCATTTGCGTATGATGACTTCGGGAAATAAAAGGTTGGTTTCTGTAAAAGTACTTGAAAAATAATACGCGAAATGCAGACTTGATTTTTCAATGTTGAAATTTGAAGTATAGTTCAAGGGTGGTAACTCACAAAAATTAATTAGGAGTGTTGTAACTATTTTTTGTCAAACAAAATGTAAGTGCTTGTCTTTGAACTCTCGTTTCCCTCAAGGCTTCTGAGATGAAAGGTCAGTTTCTGTAAAAATAGTTGAAAAATAATGCGCGAATGGCACTTTAGATTTTTTAGTGTTAAAGTCTGAAGTACAGTTCAAAGGTGGTAACTCACAAAAATCAATTAGGAGTGTTGTAACTATTTTTTTTTAAACGAAATATAAGTGTTTGTCTCTCTATTCGCCGGCTCCGTTAAAGAAAAGGTTAGTTTATGCGAGTTTACTTGAAAAATAATGCAAAAAACAGACTCTTATTTTTTGAATATTTAAGTATAAACCTTAGTTCAAGGGGACCACATCATGAAAGTTAATTAAATGGGGAACAACTTTTTTTTCAAACAAAATGTAAGTGTTTGCCTTTCTTTTCGCCGGCTATGCAACAGAAGTTTAGTTTGTGTAAGTTCAGTTGGAAAATAATGCAAAAAATAGGCTTCTATTATTTTTTTTTATATTAAAGCTTGAACCATAGTTTAGGGGGCACACTCATTAAAGTTAATTAAATGGGGACAAACTATTTTTTAACACAAAATTATGTGTTCGCCTTTTCATTGTATGGCTCCGTGAAAGAAAAGGCTAGTTTGTGCAAGTTTACTTGAAAAATAATGCAAAAAATGGGCTTCTGTTTTCTGAATATCAAAGTTTGAACCATACTTTATGGAGGCCAACTCATAAAAGTTAATTGAATGGGGGAAAACTTTTTTTTTCAACAAAATGTATGTGTTCGCCTTTCTATTCTTTGGCTCCGCGAAAGGAAAGGCTGGTTTGTGCTATTTTACTTGTAAAATAATGCAAATAATGGTTAATTTTCTTTTTCTTTTTAAAGATGGAAGAATACATTAACTTTTAATATTAACAAGAAAATGTTTTGACTTCAACAAAAAAAGATAACGAAGTAACTTTAAATGAGAATATCAATAAATTTAATAATTATATTTGAATTTTTTTCAAAAGAAAAGCTACCACGCACATATACACAATTAATATATGTTTCATTATCCATAACTATGTAGTTATCCTATAAATTACCCCTGATGAGGAAGTCTAAATTGGCTTTGAAACATGTTGGTCCCCAGTAGTATGAAAAAGACGGAGAAAAGAAAGAGTGTTAGGATGGTTTTGGTTGACTCTTTCTTTTTTTTCCCTCTTTTTTCTTCCTGTTGTGTACATTTATTGTACACCTGTCTCTAATGAGCCGGAAAAGCAGGTAGTCTCAAAGTCTTTTTTGAATGGTGAACTTTTTGGGTGTTCTTTTTCTGTACACAAAAAATTTTCATAAGAAAATAGATTTTATTTCGATCTTTAAGAAATTTTAAAAGAGAGACATTAAACAAAGATTGGTTCCAATCTGCAGGGTTG